>BQNB010160224.1:0-14823 GCA_026074375.1 Tanacetum coccineum | reverse complement strand
TTAAATACTCTCATAGCCTTACTAACCACAGAGTACCCAACAAAAAAAAAAAAAATCCTTCATCAGCTTTTTCATCAAACTTGCCTAGATGATCCTTAGTATTTTAGATGGTAACAAGACACCCAAAAGGTTTCATGAAGTCTATCAATGGGGGTATCCCACAAATAAGTTCATAAGGTGTCTTGTTATGAGGCTTAATAATTAAGACTCTATTTAGCACATAGCAAGCAGTATTAACTGCTTCAGCCCAAAAGGTGGTTGGCAACTTAGAGTCAACTAACATAGTTCTTGCAGCCTCTATCAGTGTCCTGTTCTTCCTTTCAGCAACACCATTTTAGCACATAGCAAGCAGTATTAACTGCTTCAGCCCAAAAGGTGGTTGGCAACTTAGAGTCAACTAACATAGTTCTTGCAGCCTCTATCAGTGTTCTGTTCTTCCTTTCAGCAACACCATTCTGCTAAGGAGTCCTAGCAACACTGAATTCCCTCTTAATCCCCTTCATTTCACAAAACTGGTTCATTATACTATTCTTGAACTCAGTTTCATTGTCACACCAAGTAACTTTTACTTTATAATCTAGTTGATTTTCTATTCCTGTTATTAAGGTCTTTAGGATCCCACTAGTTTCATCCTTAGTGGCCAAAAAGAATACCCAAGAAAATCTACTAAAGTCATCAGTGACAACTAGGCAATAAGACTTTTTCATTAAACTCTTAACATTTATAGGACCAAATAAGTCCATATGAAGCATATGTAAGGGTTTGCTGATTGAGTTCACAAGTTTGAACTTATAGGAGGCTTTGTGTTGCTTTCTTTTCTTATAAGCAACACAAGAATGATCATTTTTAAAGATCTTTGAGGGTAAACCTCTTACAAGGTTTCCCTCACAAGTTTATTCATTGTTTTATAATTAATGTGCCTAGGCCTCCTGTGCCATATATTGGATTCATCAGTTGTGACCTTAGCAAAGAGACAAGTTAAACCTCCAGTGGGAACAACACTTTTTAGGTCAACACTATAAATGTTATCCTTTCTTGGAACTCTCAGCAAGACTTGACTTTCATCAAGTAGCTTAAAGTCAGAAGATAAGACAAGGCATTCAGTGTCAATAAAAAGAACATTGTTCTTTTTGTCACAGATTTGTGACACACTGAACAAGTTATACTTAAGCTCCTTACAGAAATACACATCATCAAAATCCAATGTGCCTGTTTTAATTTTTCCTTTTCCAGAAATTCTACCTTTACCATATCTAAAGGAAACAAAACCACCATTATAAACTTCATATTCAATAAGATAGCATTTGTTTCCAGTTATGTGCCTAGAGCAACCACTATCAATAACTCCTTTTTCCTTGTACTCCTTCTGCTGTGGATTACCCTGCACATAAAATAAGAGAATTAGACTCTTTTGGGGATCCAAGCCATTATAGACTTGGATCTGCCTCGTGCATCAATGTAAGAATATTTTTTGAAAGTATTTGATGCACTACTATTTTTGGCTTTCCAAACCTAGCATACTGAGGCCTTAACAGCATTAACCCCTTTTCCCTTGTTTTCACTTACTACTGCTCTATCCCTAGCAGTAGTATCTTTTACCCTGATAGTATTAACCTTTTTATTGAAAATACTGTTCTTGTTTGCTGAATACTTGTTAAATGGCCTTGTGACTTGTGAATATCCCTTTTTGTAAGCATTTGATATTGGTCTAGGATGATTCACAATTGGTTTTGAGCCAGCAGTATTAACTAGTTTGACAGCAGTATTAACACTTGCACCAGTAATATTAATTTTGCCAAACTTGGTTAATACTATTTGTGGAACAAATCTTCTATTAGGGTGAGGGTGAGTCATTTTATTAGCAAAGTTCTTGTGATTCACCCTACTTGAGTTGTTCCACACTGGTCTTATAACCTTTTTATCACACACATAATGGAGATGCTCAAAACTACCACAAACAAAACAAGCTTTATTAATCATTTTAAAGTCACTTCCTAGTCTTTGGGACATAAGATTGTTCTAGTTTCTTTGGTTCCCTCTAGGATAGTGTTTGTTTTGTTTAGATGTTTCTACCTTCTCTACTGTTTCCCTAGCAGACTTAACAAATTTTATCTTTTTAGTGCTAGAACTAACAGTTTTATCCTTAGGTATAATTTCTACCTCACTTTCATCATCAGAATTCCAATCCTCAATGACTGGAGGTCTAAAGCTATTCTTCCTAACAATTTTAGGTTCTACTGCATCACCATTACTTTTTACATTAACAGACTCATGATTTGACTCAACTTTCTTACCATTACTAGGTGTAACAATAGTAATAACATCCATATTTTCACTTTCAACTATTTCATCCATAAACGTTAGATCAGGTTTGAAGGGTATGAAGTTCCCTGTAAAAGGTAGGGGAACTGCATGATATCCCTTATCAGATTTGGACTTATTATTCTCCTGATTTTCTAACAGCTCAGATGAATTCACAAAGTTTTCTACTGTAGGAGAAGCTGCAGTAGAAGAAGCTGCATTATATCCTAGTCCAGTTTTAAACTTGTCAATAACTTGACTTTCTAGTAAATTATTTAAAGATTTAGATGAATTTTGAAACTTCTCTAATGTTAGTTTTAACTCAACTCTCTCTTTTTTTGCTTTTTCCAATTTCTTTTTGTTTTCAACTAAAGCATTATCCCTTAGTTTAACTTCAAGGTTTAAAACATTAATGCTTTCTTCAAACACAGCCTTATTTTTCTTATAGTGAGCTAGTCTAGCTTCTACAGATTCTAAACTTGCTTTATAAGATAATAAATTAAATTGAGACCTTTTGTAATCTGAAGACAAACTATCATATTGTTATTTGAGAGTAGCATAAGCTTTTACACATGATTTAGAATAAGAATCTACCTCAGAATCTGAACTGGAAGAACTTCCTGAAAATGTATGTGCCATCAATGCAAAGTTTGTAAGATGCTCTTCCTCAGCTTAGTAGCTCCAGTAATACCCACCAATTACATTTTGAGCAACCAAGGCATTTTTAGTGGGAGTTTCCACTATCACAGTTCTTCTACTGTTCTCTCTTCCTCTGTTTTCCTGATTTCTAGGAGCTCTACATTCTCTTGCAAAGTGACCTTTTTTTTAACATTTGTAGCACTCCACTTTAGTCCTGTCAAATCCTACTCTTTGACCATTTACATCTAACTTCCTACCTGTCCTGTGGATGAATCTCCTAGCTCTAATTATCAGCATGGTCATTTCCTATTGTAAATTTATTTCTTCTAGGTCATCAGGTTCAATTTGTTCTAGATCCTCTCGTGCAAGTTGAGGAGAATTGGGCTGACTAGCTAGGAAAGCACAGATCACAGCATCACTAAGGTTATCTCTAGATGTATGATTACTTTGAGTATGAGTAGCACTAACTCCATAAGCAGTGTTATCTGCTTCATTTGTGCTGCTATTGCTGTTAGTGCTGTTAGAGGATACAAAAGCCACATTTTATGGATTTTGACTTGTACTTGATGATCTTGTAATTTCAGGTTCATATATCTTTAAGTTGTTGTATAAGTACAAGTCATCTAAACTGATGGTCTCTATTTCCTCTTTGTTTCTCCAAATCAAAGCATGAGTCTTCCATTCAGATGGAAGACTTCTCAACAGTTTTAAGTTCATGTCCTCTTGTGTAATAACTTCACCTTGGATCTCCAACTGACTAATAAGTTTTTACAACCTGTCAAAAGTTTGATCCATTGTTTCTGATCTTGATACTGAAAAGTTCTCATATTGTTGCTTGGATTGAACTTTCTTGGATTCCTTGTTTCCTCCATATCTCTTCTCAATGCTTTTCCATGAGTAGTTTAGCATCTTTGTATGAATGAAACTTCAGTTGATTCTTATTTGGGAGTGCCATCAATAGAGTTCCTCTAGATTTCATCTCATTCCTCTTGTCCTGCTTTTCTTTTGCACTAGTAGCCTAGTAGGTTCATATTCCTGCTCAGTTTCTCCAACAGTTCTCTTCAGCACTTTGTTACCATTCATAATTACTTCCCAGAGAGAGTAATCAGTCATAAGAAAGTATTGTTCTATCATCATTAACCAGAGATCATATTCTCCTGGGTTGAGGATAGGGAGTCTTGCAGTCAGAGTTGTAGAAGTAGTTCTTGCCTTTATTTTATCACAGAGAATTAGATCTAGTATGTGTTGTTTATTTCTTCTTATTCAAAGCTTCACAACAAGCTCTGATACCACTTGTTGATCCCAATGAACAGATCTTGAACTCCTTAGCTTGATGTAAGGTTTAGTATCCTTGGATAAATCCAAAGGCACTAAGACTGAAACTTTGAGTGTATGATATAAACTATGCGGAATCTAGTTTATACCACTAAGAAGAATAAAAGTAATATATGTATGACAAACAGAATTACAATCAAAACAATAAGCTCCAATATATTAATACGAACACTCTTTGATAGTGTTAGGGTTTACAACCTTGAAGCTATGACAATGACTCATTTTTTATACATCTAAAACCATAACCTAGGATCTCATTTTATACACCAAGGAGTCCTTTACAAGATAACTACAAATCTTCTAAAATTCTATAAGATATCAACATATCTTCTAACTATATAAGATATACACAGAATAAGTCCATACATATCACCCGCGTTTAACTCTTCATCAGTACCAATCTTCATGCATCAGTGTTAAGTTCTCTTCAGCAGTATTAAGTTAGTATTGGCAGTACTAACTTTTACTCTAGCAGTACTAACCAGTTAGTACTGGTAGTTATAATCTCAGCAGTATAAAATTTTTGACGTGGCAGTACTAAGTTGAACCAGCAGTATAAACTTTGTAGAAGCCCTTAATTCCTAACAAAAAATATTCAATGGAAACCAACTGGAAAGGTCTTCACCACTGTAGGACTTAGATGGAAACCAACAGGAAGGATGTTTAACATGAAAGGATCATTATGGTAGTGCCTTTAGGAAATAGACTCCACACCATAACTGTTCCAGCTGTAGCACCGAATGCGGATACATGAATAAGATACTCCATTGCTAAGAACTCTCTGATAAGAGCTCATATAAATAGCTATGGTCATGCATTCAATAGTCCCAACTTTGCTTTCGTAAGAAATTCTGCGATTCTGGAACAAACATCCTGGAATTTCGGATTTCTAGGAGTCACCTAGGATTGCTAACAGTTTGGAACCCAACCAAAAATTAGGATCCAGAATCTTGTATATATTTCTATTTTGCTTTGTTCTTTTTGTGCAGATTATAGAAATTGTTCTTTGGTACTTAGATTCTGGTTGTTCCAAGCACATGACTGGCAATGACCATTTTGCAGCAATTATGGGATATAGAGATTTACAGATTAGGAATATTTTGATTTCACGGGTTTACTACGTTGAAGGACTTAGTCATAATCTTTTTTTAGTCGGGCAATTTTGTGATTCGGATCTTGAAGTAGCATTCAGAAAACACACGTGCTTCGTTCGTGACTTAGACGGTGTTGATCTTCTTTCAGGGTCTCATGGTTCTAATCTCTATACAATCTCAGTGAATGATATGATGAAGTCTTCTCAAATCTATTTATTATCCAAAGCCTAAAAAACAAAATCTTGGTCATGGCACTATCGTTTCTCTCACCTGAACTTTGGTATTATCAATCATCTTGCAAAAGAAGGTCTTGTCAAAGGTTTGTCCAAATTGAAGTATACTAAAGATCACTTGTGCTTAACATGTCAAATGGGAAAAAGCAAGAAAGAATGCCACAAACCCAAACATGAACCAAGTACAAATGAAAAACTTCAAATGTTGCATATGGATTTGTGTGGACTAATGCGGGTGGAAAGCATAAATGGGAAATAATTTATTCTAGTAATTGTCAATGATCATTCCTGGTACATGGGTGAAGTTTTTGAGAATAAAAGACGAAGCTCCAGAGATCATTATCAAGTTCTTAAAACAAGCTCAAGTAAGTCTTCAAGCAATAGTAAGATATCTTCATACCGACAACGACATCAAATTTATCAATCAGACATTAAGAACATACACAAAAGATGTTGGAACTACTCATCACATGTCCATTGCACCAACTCCACAACAAATCGGTGTCATTGAAAGGCGTAATCGTACGTTAGTAGAGGCTGCAAGGAACATGCTTATATTCTCTAAATCTCCGTTATTCCTATGGGATGAAGCTGTAGCTACCACATGTTATACTTAAAACATATCCCTGATCCATACCCGATAAAATAAGACTTCATATGAACTGCTTAGAGACCATAAACCAGATCTTAAGCATCTTCATGTTTTTGGTGCTATGTTATCCAACAAACGACTGTGAGGATCTTGGTAAACTGAATCCTAAAGCAGACATTAGAATCTTCATTGGTTATTCACCATCTAAAAAGGCTTACCGGATCTACAACAAAAGAACCAGACTGATAATGGAAACAATTTACGTACAGTTTGATAAACTTACCCAAATGGCTTCTGAACAACACGGTTAAGGATCCGAACTTCAAGGGTTAACTTTTGGACACATTAGTTTAGGACTCGTACCAAACTAGGCTGCTTCAACATCAGCTAAACCTCCTACAAAGAATGATTGAGATTTTTTGTTTCAACCTATGTTCGATGAGTACTTCAAACCTCCAAGTGTTGTATCTACAACCATTTCCGCTGCAACTCTACCTCCACCAGATACAGCTGGAGCTTCTTGTAGCAATTCATAAATTTCAGGTCATTATTTAACTTAGTACTTTTACTATTTATTTTAATTTTGCGTAAGTTAAAATTTTACGGGTAACCGGATAGGTTATCCCGCCGACGTCGTAAAACGTACATTAAATATGTACCCGACTCTAGACTAAATATTGGTCTACATGCTCTATGCATATTTATTATTTTACAAATGTACCTTACATGTTGTATTTTTATTTTTCACTTTTGCATTTATCTTTCGTGTTTGCATTTTAACTCTTGCAATACCCTACCTTTTTACACATTAGCCTAAACAATACCTACTTAAAAAAAAATTAACATAAAAATTAACCACTAAACCCCCCACCCCAATAGTGCACGACTAAGAACCACATGGACATGTGTCCATGTGGGGTTTAACCAACTAATGTTGAGGTGTCTTAACATTAGTTCATTTAGGACACTTGTTACTTATGTTTTACATGCCTAGATCAACACCACTATACCTCACTCATATACTTCTCACAGATCATTCACTACTTCTCCCTTGTTCTTTCCCCCCTCCTTGGCGTCCATATTCATCATCACCAACACCATTTTTATCTTTTGATTTTGCTAAAATATTATCAAGGTTGAAGAGTTATAATCTAGTTAATGTTCTAGGGTTAAAATCACCTCAAAAAATTAACATAACACATCATTTTCTTGGGTTAAAAGTGGTGTTCATCTTGGTTTGGTAAAAGTTTGCAAGGATTATATTTTTTGGGTTAAAAGAACTAGTTAAAGTCTTGGCATGGTTCTTAATCTTATCATTTCATAATATTCTCCTTCGTAAGGATCATTGTTTCTTATTTTACTTATAAATAATTCATATTCATAAATTTATATTATAATATTTTTATGTAGTATACATTTTATTCATTTATTTGTAAAAGAGTAGCATTCTACTTAGTATTAAATCAAGAAAAACTTGGGAAAAATATGATTTTTATTATCATTTATTGGGAAAAATTTGATCAGTAAGATAAATGATGTAACCTATAAAAATCAGTGGTCTGTGAGGCTTAGATAAAAAAAATAGGGTTGTAGGTCTATGTTTTAGCTTCGATTCCTCGGGTGGCACGCGTCGTGACGATACTCGATGATTAAACTAGAAAATAAATGGTGAAACTAGTCAAAATCTGCACAACAGATTTCATTGGCTAAAAACACTTAAAATTTGTATAGAACCCAGTGTTGGTATAAAAAGAGAAAATGTAGAGGACATCTTAGCTTACATATGGCAAGTTGAGCCAGCCTTATCGGACTTGTAGTTTAGGAGATACGACCATTTTTGCGGGACTGTCGTAATCTAGAATTTACCAGCTTTGGCACATGGAAATGTTTTAATCATTTAACATTATTTACATAAAAATTGAAGTGGTAGGACCCACATTTCAGTATATATTAGACTCAGTTACCTTTTCGAGGACATAGAAACCTAATCGAGACCATTTACGGTTTAGGAGATACGGGTTACTAAAGTCAGACAAAATTAAAAAAAAAACTAAACAACTTAGATTCTCAGGCTTGTAAATGTTTATAAAATGGTCAAAACTAGTCCCTAATGTTTTATAAACTGTATAAAACTCTAAAGTACAATGTATATATAAAACTTTATAAAACTTATTTGTATTCATTCGCGTAATATTTATAAAACCTAAGACGCGACATTATTATTTTAAGGTTGCTTCTAGGATTTTTCTCGGCTCCTCGACGTTTTATTCTCGTTATACCATCGTTTTGCATAAGGTGAGTTCATAGCCCCATTTTTACTCATTAAATACTTTATATACTTAGGGGAGATACATGCTACTTTTTACTTATGGACGCAAGTATTTAAAACTGTATGCTTATCCTGATATTATTATTGCCTAAGTTACCACTATTGCCAGAAAGTCCCTATTATCATGAACCGATTAATTACTTTGCATAAGTAAAAGAGAATTTTGTGAATAGATCTATTGGGAGTGACATTCCCTGTCCTGGTTTGATCGGCTAGACAAACGGACGCACTGTATTTGAGTACTCTAGGTAAAATGGCAAATTACCTCCTAGGGCAATCTCTATTATAACGTTAACGTTTCGGGGTCATGAGCTTAGTGCAATAATCAATGCTTTCGACTTTTGAATGTGTTTCAATAGTCAACCATATCTGAAATCTTGTGGTCCACTGATTTACTTATAAACCTATGAATTTCACTCGACATTATTTGTTGATATTTTTAGCATGTTTATCTCAGGTCCTTAAGATGTTAGCTTGGTGGGAAGTCACGCTGTATATTTTTGAAGGCCTTGCATTATCGTTACCATTCAATAACTTTTATTTAAAAATGTTTATGTAATGTATAACTGTTCGGACCTCGTATTTTGTAAACTCTGATGTTTTAATGTATCGAATGTGTAACTTTTCAAAACGTCCCATTTAGAGGTTATTTTCTGTAACTTGTACTTTGTGCTATGAAGTAGTACCATCGGTTGCCTTCCACTGCTATCCGAAATTAGGGGTGCTACAGATTGGTATCAGTGCACTGGTTATAGAGAACTAGGTTGCATTTAGTACCTAGACTATAACTATTATATATATTAGGAGTCCCTTATTGCCTTATATAATATCCGTGCGCGTATACTTCCTGATTACATATGCTTATTTTCTAGAGCATCACTATTAAAGTATTATATAAAGGCTATTTGTATAATTACTTGATTTGCTTTTCGATTACTTATGTTTATTTTTGAGAGCATCACTATTTATTTATATAAAGGTAATTTATATAAATGTTGACTATTTTTGATCATTTATGCTTATTTACCAAAGCATTACTATTTAATTTATATAAAAGTTATTTATATAAATACTTGATTATTTTTTGACCACTTATGCTCATTTACTTTCAGAGCATTATGGCGGATCCTGCTTCTCCTGACCACTTACCTGCTTCACCTAACCATACAAATGCCTTACTAGATCACATATCGAGGTTACTTAAGCTAGTGGCCGCATCCCCTGATCATGTATTTGATTTTCCTGGTGATGATCTAGCAGTAGAGATTGAGGAGGATCCTGAGGAGGATCAGGATATGGATATTGATGAGGAGGATCAGAAGATGGACTTTAAGGATGAGGAGGATGAGTGAGAAGAGGACGAAGACTGGTTGATGGCTCTAGTCATAACTCCCAGAGCTGCTTCACTGACTGGGCCAAATACACCACCATTAACATCATCTATACATGCTCCCTTACCGATTGACCTCATGATGTTACATGCCTATCAGAACACTACCACTGACCTTACACCCTGGATACCCCTGACCTTTCACAGGTTTCAGTAGGAGATGGATTATGTTTACAATACCTTTGAGGTTAGAGGTCCATCCTCAGCGGCACCTGATGCACCACATCTAGTGGGACGACCTCTCCTTGTGGTAGCATCACGTGTTTTCCTTCACCACCAGGGGATTAAGCCTTATAGGTGAGAGAAGATAGGATTGATAGTATTCAGACTGGGTTTAGGAGATCTGAGCAGGCTATTGAGAGAGATATCAGATGGCTAGGAGAGCGCCATGATGTCATCCAGGCTAGGACCCTTTCTCTAGTGAGAAAGGTAGATTGATTGAGTGATAATCAAGAGGTTGATAATATTTCTATCTTTGAGTTACAACCTCAGATGACTGATATTAAGGAGAGAGTTCAGCTACTGATAGAGAATGGAGAGCACATTGTGGATGTGTAGATGTTGCTGAGACATAGATTCTTGAGTTGAGGTACAGGGTAGATGCTTACCCCCATGAGCAGGTTAATGCATTAAGAGTTGAGGTAGATGGAATGCACGGGAGTACTGAGACTACGACTCAGGAGGTGCAGACTCTACAGACTGCTTTATAGGATGCTAAAGCAGAGATAGTGGACTTACGAACTCGCCTGAGTGCGAATGAGAGGAGTGAGTCGAGTATGAGCATTGTGATACTATGGATGGAGGAGCGCATTAGTACGCTAGGGTAGAGACCCTCAGGACTGCAGGGACCACCAGACAGTTCTTGCTAGATTAGATTTTACTTGTAGCTTTTAACTTTTGTATTACTAAATTGAGAGTTTCAGTTAGTAGATATAATGTGGTCAGTTGTACTTGTCTTTTCATATTTTGTAAAACAACGCAGCAAGTAGAGTTCATTTGTTACTTAGTATATATGTCTTTAATATTGGCACGGGTCATAATGTAAATTCATAATAACAACCTTAGACGTCAACACATTAAGCACACAACTACTGCACATAACCCGTGTGCATCGCACGGGTCTGAATGCCTCGTGATCCTATACAATTATATCAAAGATTTAATTTCAAGATAATGATCATGCATTCCGCACATTTAACTTATCAGTTTCATATCATTCAAACATCTATGAAATATGAAAACCTCGATTAATGCTCGATTCTATATATGATATCTGTCATATAATTAACGTTGGCTTTGCAGTTCCATCATGCACACCAAAATTGGTTACACATATCCAAAGTATTTATACAAAATTGATAAACATCAAGACAATAAAGTTTAAAAGCTTTATCGATTTAAAAGAGAAAATTCATGTTATAGACTGTCGTAGTCAAACATGACCCTCTCTTCCCATTATGGTCATGCTCTACCGCTCTACCCATTTAAATGATCGACACGTGTCCAATTAAGTGTACTTTGTCTTGGCCCACAAATCAGTGGGCTAGCCCACTACTTTATACAAATTTACTCAAATACCCTTATCTCTTTATCACCACCAACATTCCTCACTATCTTTTTTCTAGATTCTGGCTACACCACAACCGCTCGACTGCTCCAACAACACCGCTCGACTGCTCCACCACCGCTCTACTGCTCCACCGCTACCTGCTCCACCATCACCTGCTCTACCGCCACCTGATCCATCGCCACCTGCTCCAGCCAAAAGTTGACTCTTGTTCACCATTAACAAACCCTTAATTCAAACTAAAAAAAGAAAAATCGGGTTTTGGGTCAAGCTTATGCTCACCCAAAAACACACAAATACAAACTTGAAAAACCATTCCTAAATCTAAACATAAACTACAAGGATGGCTTTGTTTATAAATTTTTTTAAATCCGTAAGGATTTGAAGGCTATCTACAAGTTTGATATAAAAAAACCACAAAAAAACTCATGTTGGTTGTTGAGCGGCGGTGCACTGCTGTTGTACACAGTTAGCGACTCAACATCATCAACATTAAACACGTAGCTCTTAAGAACTTCTTGCAAGAACCCACTTTTGGTTTGACTTTTTGACCAGATCTGAGACGACAACCACCACATGATCTGACATATATGAAACCACCACCATCGTATCCGACCGGAGCACCTCTCCGCTACCGGATCTAAAACTACAACCACCATATTCGATCGGATCTGAGACCACAACTAAATCTTTAAGCTGCACAAAAGAAACTTCTCTTCTTCTTTCTTTAGTGCATTCAACTTTCTTGTTGCAAGAACACAACCCCCCACTTTAGTTATAGGGGTATGAGGGACTTTTGTTGTTTGAAACCAATCTTCGAACGAAGACAACCACCCGCCTCGAAACAATGATACTGACAAAAATGAAACCAACCACCCCACCCAGCACCACCCACCGAATATCTTCATACACCTAAACCGGTAATCAGCACAGCACAAAAAAAAATGTGCAGATAAGCACCTATTCCGTCGTACCTATATATAATATACCACCCGGAATCTCTAACTAAAACTACAAAACAACCAAACCAAACCACCACCGACAGAAACCATATATATCGATGGATCGGAAAAGATTTGTAGACCAACGAACCAAAATCTAAATATATTATAAACCCTACATTGAACACTTGTACAGTACATTCTTATGCTCACCCAAAAACACACAAACACAAACTTGAAAAACCATTCCCAAATCTAATCACAAACTACGAGGATGGCTCTGTTTATAAATTTTTTGAAATCCCTAAGGATTTGAAGGCTATCTACAAGTTTGATATAAAACAAACCACAAAAAACTCCTGTTGGTTGTTGAGCGGCGGTGCACCGCTGTTGTACACAGTTGGCGACTCAACATCATCAACATTAAACACGTAGCTCTCAAGAACTTCTTGCAAGAACCCACTTTAGGTTTGACTTTTTGACCAGATCTGAGACGACAACCACCACATGATCTGACATATATGAAACCACCACCACCGTATCCGACCGGAGCACCTCTCCGCTACCGGATCTAAAACTACAACCACCATATTCGATCGGATCTGAGACCACAACTAAATCTTTAATATATTATGGGTTTCTGATAAAATGATAAAATCTATATATTCTACTATTTAAAGAAAATATGCCATTTTTATAACTTAAAACCAGCTGCTTAAATTAAAAAAGAAAATTAAAATCAGAAAAAGATTTATGGGTTTAAGTCTTTTTCTATATATAAAATGATGAAATCCACATGTCAGAAAAAGATAAAATGATGACTTTTTACAATCCCATAAATCAGAAAAAGATTTGACTTTTTACAATCCACATGTCAGAAAAAGATAAAATGATGAAGTCTATATATTCTATATATTCTACTATTTTTTAATAATTAGATCGACGGTTATCTAGAAATAGTTCAAAACAATAAACAAAGATTTTTTAATCCTATATACGTATAGTCTCATGTATTGTAAAAAGTCATTGTGGATTAACTTGGATATATTACCATCCTTATATTATAAAAGATCCATTTTTGGATATTCAATCCGCAGTGTTAATGACTTCGGCCCATTAAAAGCTATTTATACTTGATAGTTTCCGCAGCCTCTCCATTTGCCTCTCATTTAATATACCATATGATTAATTGTTGCTGTTACATAATCAAGCCATGGAACATCACTTTGCATAGCCTCTCCATTTGCCTGTCATTGAATATAGTATATCAATAATGGTTGCAGCTACAGAATCACAAGCTATGGAGCATTTAGAAATAGGGCATTAAATGTTTACAAGTAAGAATCAAGTCATGGAACATATAAACACCCTACGTCTTTCTACATATTGCTTAGTTAAATTAATTCCAAAAACACAAAAAGGTAATTCAATCTTATTTCTTATACATATAAAATTAGGGTTTGTCATAATTTGGTGGCTTTCTTAATCTCGAGTTTCCTGTTTGATTTGATGATTTTGAGATTGAAGGGGAGAGTGATCAACAGATGCGTGATGCATAACTTTGGTTTTATAAAAATCTTACTTAGGGCTTAATAGATTTTAAGTGATTAATTAATCAATTTTTTTGTTTTTGTAGTGGTTAACTATAAGGCAAATAGTGGTTTATATTGACTAGACATTCATTGCAAAGAAGGGAGTTTCAACATATCATCTGATGACTAAAAGACAGGGTTTGCAGAGTTTCTCACCAATGGTCTTACCAGGCAACTCATTTCATTATACCATATCCTATTAAAAGAACCTAGAAGTGCAGTGATGCTATGAATTGGTGTTGTTAGTTCTTATTGAATTTCAAAAATCAAGTCTACATTTTATACAAGAGGAGTTACAACTGTTATGTGCTATGTATGTGTTTAAAGTTGTAATTAATCTAGGTTGTAAGTATTTAGCTGATGTGTGGGTGTATATAATTTTTTACACAACATTACATACCTAATGTTGTTGAATGTGAGCTTATTTTAGCAGTATTTAATATCTCCCGTTGATCATCAATGGTTTATAGCAGCTTCTATTTATTTATTTCTGCATTTTAACCCCAACTCGGAGTAACTTGATAAAGTCATGCATTACAAGGTCACTAAACTCTGATATTGTGATACATATGTTTTTGTTCACAGTCATCCCCTATAGGGCGATAAAGCCTTTAATTTTCTTATATGGCATATGAAATTTCTTGCTTGATCAAGGAAATAGCTATTATATTGCAAAAGGGAACCATTTTAATGTTTAAATCACAGAACATACGTGTGTAATTCACTCTTATTTGTTTGTTAACTTCTATTTTTATTTTTTATGTTTGCGCCTTTTAGGGGAAATATGGTGGATGCCTTTAGAATGCGCAT
>BQNB010160223.1:0-14823 GCA_026074375.1 Tanacetum coccineum | reverse complement strand
CGAAGGTAGATTTGAAAGGAATTACCACCCGAAGCGGTGTTGCTTATCATAGACCCACGATTCCTACTACTTATTCTTCTCCTCCTAAAGTAGTGGAACGTGAACCCGAGGTGAGAAAGGACACGGTGCCTCCTACTAATAACGGAAGTACCAAAGACGTCCAACCTCCGGTTGTCCAAGTTCAACCTCAAGTACCAAATTCTGAGCCCGTTGTTACTCCCGTTAGTGTTTCGATGCCTAACTTAAAACCGTCAATTCCATATCCTTCGAGATGTAATAATGAAAGGCGCCATGAAAAAGCTAATGATCAAATTGAGAAGAACTTCTAGCGAAATCTTTAAAGATTTGAGTTTTGAAATTAGCCTCACGGATGCTTTGATTCTTATGCCAAAATTAGCCCGATCTTAAAGCTTTAATCGAAAACAAAGAAAAATTAAGTGAGATGGCTAGAACTTCTTTGAATGAGCATTGTTTGGCGGTTATCCTAAACAAGTTATCTGAAAAACTTGGAGACCCCGGTAAATTTCTAATACCGTGTGATTTTCCTAGAATGGATAAGTGCTTAGCCTTGGTCGATCTTGGCGCTATCATAAATCTCATGCCATTATCCGTGTGAAAAAGCTTTTCTCTTCCAGAGCTCACTGCTACTTGTATGACTCTTGAACTTGTAGACCGTTCGATTACCTAACCGATCGGTATCGCCGAAGATGTCTACCTAAAAGTAGGAAAGTTCAAATTCCCGACCGACTTTGTAGTCGTAGACTTTGATGCCGACCCTGGTCCCCCAAAATCTCGTGAGATCCTTCCTAAATACCGGAGCGTGCTTTGATTTGATTGTACAAGGAGTAATTGAACTCTACATGTTGGAAAGAGAACGTAACAATCAATTCTTGACCAAACTTCGAGATACTTATACACCCGTATTTTAGGGTCATTTACTACGACAATAAATTCACAAATTATTTTTAGTATAGACGCATTGCTTTTAAACAGTACACGATAGTTAAAATCGCATAGAGCTAAAAATTATCGATTCAAGTTAAAACAGTCAACAAACGATTAAAATTTACATCAAGCAAGTGCTAAGTAAATAATAATAATGATAATGTATTTACTTGTACATTTTATATTATTAGTTACGTAAAGTGTTTACGTTTCGCGATAAAATACGTTTAGACATACCCGGAACCACCAAAACTTTTCTACGCTTCAACAAATACCCACTTTTATACCCAATACATAAAAATTACACAATATTACTCTACATACATACATATGGCCGGATATGGGTTAGAGAAACCAAAGAAATATCAAGTTGAGAACATACTTCCTCATTTCATGAGATGTTCTCAACTTTAGGAACACCTTAGATATTGTTATCGGCAAGACTTCTATGCATCTTGACCAAAGACTTCCATGATTTGCTCACTTATGTCTTGGACTTCCATGTTCACCATTTGACTAGCCTAGTGCATATAATACTTGCACTCTTGATTGGAAAAACACACAACACTTAGCAAAAAGATCAACTTTTCCTCCCTTTTCTTCCTTATTTGGCCACGGCAACAAACACCCTTCATATATAATCCATAGATTGATTTTACAAGAACATACACACATTCACACATCATTCCTATGATAACCTAAGGTTCTTTGAAGGGTTGGCTAAGCATTTGCAAGATTTAATCAAGTGATTTCAAGATTAGGGTTTTCACCCTTTGTTTTCAAGCAAGGATTTAAATCACAAGGGTGTGATTTGTTTTCCCATTTACCACTCATCATACTAAGGTTATCTAAGACCCTACTCATTTCATAATCATGATTTTATGTGTATATAAGTTCTTTATAGCAAGAATCACCATTAGGATACTTTTAAACATGTAAAATGATCTTTCGCTTGTGATCATGGTTTTGTATATTTTTACTCATATTATAAGGTTGATAATATCATGATATGATGGTAATATAAGTATTGTATCATGTTGAGTTAAGTGTAAAAATTATAAGTATAAACTAGTAAGTAAAAGTTACTTATGGAAGTTCATGTAAATATAAGTATGTACCCATTTGATCATGTGATACTTGTACATATATGGACTAAAGATGATAAGGGACCCTAAAGATGGAATACATGGTGAAAATTAGTGTTGTAATAGACTTTAACAAAGTTGTAAAGCTAGGAAAGTTACGAAAACAAGATTTAACATATTTGTTATCAAGAATTACATTAGGGTCTGTTTGACTTCATTTTTTAAAGTATACATTTTATAGTTTTATAGGATATCAAAAAAGGTAAGAAACTCGAAAAACGGATTAATAACGAAAAAGATACGATAAAAACACGATTTACGTTAATACCGGTTTTATAAAATAAACTTTATAAAAGCAAGTTATAAAATACTTCTAAAACAGAAAGTTTAGTATTTTTCACAGATTGTACATAGTTTTAGGATTTCAAAATGATAAGAATCGTAATTTTTCAATTAATAACGAAAGAGTTATGAATTTCGCAAGTTTACGATAATTAACACTTTTATAAAATAAATTTTATAAAAATTTATTGTTCATGACAGAAACATTTATTTTTGTAAACCTCATAAATAAAAAGAACTTTCAATTAAGAGAACGTGCTCGAAAAAATGACTAAAACGAGCAAAAACGAATAAAAATACGACTTTACGATAATTAAAGATTATTTATAAAAGTAATTATAAACAATGAACAGTAAAAAGAACTATTCATCAGCAGACATCACATTATAAAAATGTGATAATTTTAATAACTAAGACTGCTTACGAGAGGAATCGGCTAAAATCGGGATTAAAACGATAAGTTGTTGCATTGAAGGTTTTACGAAAAAATTTTTATAAAATGTCATGAATATAAAAGTACGTTCATCAGAAGGTATAAATATAAAAATGTAATATTTTTATATAACATGACTTAATACGAAGACAGTTGGTGACCGTAAGAAACGCGAGGAAGACGGGTTTAAAACGTGAAAGTTATGCTAGTTTTTCTAAGACGATAATATATAAACTTTTCGCTTTTATAACCACGAATTAAAATTACAAATAGAATGGTGATGAGCATATAGATGTGAATGACTAAAAGTTAACGAAGAGCATAGTAACTTATCCGACCTATGTTTTGATTAGGTTGCCTTGGATTCAGTCCGTGACACGATTTTTCACTTACTGATTATTAACTCCATTCACTTCACTACTGAGGTGATTCTCATAGCCGACCGTATTTATTGTTATATCAACTATTTTGGGGGAGAATACATGCTCGTTACAAACTTGTTTACTTATTTGTACTCGTTTACAAACTTGAATACATACTCGTTTACATGCCCGTTTATCTTATAACGATGCATTTAACATTTTTTTATACCTTGTGAGTTTATAGCCCCATGTTTTATTTTTTATTTTAACTGGTTTTTAAATATATTCTGGGGTGGGAACATGCTTTGTTTTATAATTGGATGCAAGAAACTTTGAAATACTTATGTTTTGGATAATGCATACCATGCACTTACATACTGTATTTTGGATATTTTTATAGTCTATGCAATACTTACTGTTTTGAATATTGTATACCATGCAATACTTACTGTTTTGGATATTGTATTCCATGCAATACTTACTGTTTTGAATATTGTATACCATGCAATACTTACTGTTTTGGATATTGTATACCATGCAATACACACTCTAAACAATTGCGGTCCTACACTCATACATTTTACAAACCTATGAATTCACCAACTTTATGTTGACCATTTTAAGCATGTTTTTCTCAGGTTAATAAGGTACAAGAAACAAGGATACATTGTGTTCCCACATTGTGGAGTCATTTCTATAAAGATTTACGTGCATCACATTTTGGGGATATTTGTCATGTAGAAAAATCTTCGCATTTTCAAGAATGAACAAGTTTAGCCGTTGAGCTTTTGTAACAATAATTTATTAAATCCAATGTATCATTTTCAAACGACACGTTTAGTGGTCGTTCTCTCATGTCTTGTGCAATGTTATTATGAAGTAACGCTCCCGGATCCTTATTCCGCTGCGACCATTTTGGTGGTGATACAGATTGGTAATCAGAGCAAGGTTATAGCGAACCAGGTCAAATGTTATGCTGGACTATAATTGTTGTTCCAAACTTGCGATTCATAAAAAAGTTGGTTTTTACGGGACACACACACTAGTTGTTGCATTAGTTAGTTATACTAGATGCATTCATAATTGATATACGTTGTTCATATTATAGAATATGATACATTACTATTAGGGCCTTACATATATATACAAAGACAAGTTTGCATTCTTTCGCACAAACTCTACAATTAATATATAAGGGTTAATATATATAAATATGGGAACATTTCTTTAAGGGCAAAGTATTACAACAAGCCGTAGGTCCTAAGTGAGCTACCTAAACATTAAGCTTAACAATATGATATCCTACCATCATTTAATTATGCCAGTAGCGCATATTCATATATACGATACAGTCACCCACATACTCTATTTTGGAGCACGACGAAGACAACTAAACTAATCTTATTACTCTTCTGATTTTGAAGATAATGCCTCCAAGGAAAGCACCCAGAACCAGAACCACACCTGCCACAACAACCAACACCACATCTGTCACTAATGCCCAGCTTCAGGCAATGATTGACCAAGGCGTTACTGCCGCCTTGGCAGCACGTGATGCTAACAGAAGCACGAATGGCGAAGACAGCATTAATTTCAGGAACGGTTGTCCAGAAGAAATGCACCGCGTTGCCTCAGAGAGTGCACTAACCAAGACTTCATGAGTGCTAACCACTATTATTTCAAAGGCACTGCGGGAGTTTGTGGAACGTAACTCAATGGTTTGAAAAGATGGAGACTGTATTCTGCATAAGCAACTGTTCCATGGAAAATTAGACCAAGTTTTCCACTTGTACTCTTCTAGCAAGTGCTCTAACGTGGTGGAATTCCCACGTTATGACTGTTGGTCATGATGTTGCGTATGCAATGACCTGGACCGATATGAGAAAGAAGATGACTGACAAGTACTGTCCAAGGAACGAGATAAAGAAGCTTGAGGCTGAGTTGTGGAATTTGAAAGTAAAAGGTACCGACGTAATAGGGTACAACCAACGTTTCCATGAACTACATTGCTGTGTGTTCCAAATGGTTCCTGGAAGAGTCTACTAAGTTAAAAATTATGTCGATGGGTTGCCCGACATGAATTCACTCACAGAAGTGTTTGTTGCGTAAACCAAAAACCATGCAGGAAGCTACTGAAATGGCAACAGAGTTGATGGACAAAAAGATCAGCACTCTTGCTGAACGTCAAGCTGAGAATAAGAGGAAACTTGACAACAACAACCAAGCTCCACAAGAAATATCCACAATAGACAAAAATGTGGCTCCAAGCTTTACCCGTTGGGGACTGTGAAAAGAAGGAGTATGCTGGAACATATTCCATTGTGCAACAGGTGCAAGCTTGCACCATCAATGGCGCATGTGACAGTAAATGCTGGAATTGCAAGAAGATTGGCCACATGACTCGGGATTGTAGGAATCCTGCTGCCGTTAGAAATCAAAGAACCCTTACTTGCTATGAATATGGGAATCCAGGGCACTACAGGAGTGATTACCCGGAGCTAAAGAACCAGAACCATGGAAACCATGCCTGAATGGTACTGGAAGCACGTGGAATGGTGTATTGCCTTTGGAGGAAGGAGAAACCAAGACAAGAACATAACAACATTAAGGATGAGATTGAAGCTTAAAAGAGAAAGTTGTCTCGCTTTGCCTAATAAATCCTAAGTTAGAACTATCTTAGACTTTATCTCCTTAGGAGTTCTCATTGTATTTCTCTTAAATTTATGTTGTACGAACGATTTCAAATTACCTATCAAATCAATGTGTTGTGAAAATTTCGTCAACTTTACTTTAACTTCCTATTTTGCAAGTCAAATTATAACACTATTTTGACGAAAATGAGTACTGCATCGTTAGTCCTCAATTATACATGGCCTGATCAACTATGTATAATTCAGGAAGGACCATGTCACGCTGAGAGTAGTCACCTTAAAACTTCTTGTCAAGAAACAATTTTCTAGTTATATCAGGTTTTGTGTGCGTATTTATAAAACGTATCTATCACAAGGAACCAAACTGATAATCCTAATAACTAAGTAAACTCTTACACCATCTTACAATGAAGTTGACGTCATCTTATACCAAATCCTAAGCCAAGAAGCCGAGACACATCACTAGTCACCCTAGGACTATCCGCTATCAAACTTGCTCGCCAAAAGAATTACGTCGATGTGAGACGTAAGCCCTTAGAATTTCAAGTTGACAACAGAGTTATGCTTAAGGTATCACCTTGGAAAGGGGAAGTACGCTTAAGCAAACGAGGGAAGCTAAACCCCAGCTACGTTAGGCCATCCAAGGCGATGGAAAAGGTTAGATCCGTTGCTTACAAGCTTGAGCTTCCTTAAGAGTTGAACAGGGTTCACAATACGTTTCACGTATCCAACTTGAAGAAGTGATATGCCGACGAAGCATTAGCCGTTTTGTTGGATGGACTTTACTTTGAAGACAAGCTTCAGTTTGTCAAGGAACTTGTATAAATCATGGATCGAGAAGTCAAATGGTTAAGGCAAAGCCGTGTCCTAATGGTCAAAGTTAAATGGAACTCTAGGCGAGGTCCTGAGTTTACATGGGAATGTGAGGATCAATTTTAAAAGAAATATCTACATCTCTTCACAAAGACCGCACCGGTGTCAAGTGCCGCGTCTTAAGCCTTGAGGACAAGGCTCATTTAACGGGGGAAGACGATAACACCCCATGTTTTAGGGTCATTTACGACGTCAATAAATTCACAAGTTATTTTTAGTATAGTACGCGTTTGCTTTTAACCGAAACGTTAATTTTAAAATCGCTAAGCTAAAAATTATCGTTCAATGTAAACAGGCATCAAACGATTAAATGTTTACATCAAGCATGCTAAATAATTATTTTAAGGATAATTATTAACTTTGTATATTTTATTTTTATTAGGTACGTAAAGTGTTTACGTTTCGTGATAAAATACGTTTAGGCATACCCGAAACCACCAAAACTTTTCTATGCTTCAATAAATACCCACTTTTATACCCAATACATAAAAATTACACAATATTACTCTACATACATACATAAGCCGGTATGGGATAGAGAAATAAAGAATAATCAAGTTGAGACATCTTCCCCTCATTATTTATGATATGTATTCTCACTATAAGGAACACTTAGATATTTTATGCAAGACTTCTATGCATCTTGACCAAAGACTTCCATGATTTGCTCACTTATGTCTTGGACTTCCATGTTCACCATTTGACTAGCCTAGTGCATATAATACTTGCACTCTTGATAGGAAAAACACACAACACTTCAACACTTAGCAAAAAGATCAACTTTTCCTCCCTTTTCTTCCTTATTTGGCCACGGCAACAAACACCCTTCATATATAATCCATAGCTTGATTTTACAAGACCATACACACATTCACACATCATTCCTATGATAACCTAAGGTGTTTGAAGGGTTGGCTAAGCATTTGTAAGATTAAAATCAGCCGATTTCAAGATTAGGGTTTTCTTGGAAAACTAGGGTTTTCACCCTTTGTTTTCAAGCAAGGATTTAAATCACAAGGGTGTGATTTGTTTTCCCATTTACCACTCATCATACTAAGGTTATCTAAGACCCTACTCATTTCATAATCATGATTTTATGTGTATATAAGTTCTTTATAGCAAGAATCGCCATTAGGATATACATTATAAACAGTAAAATGATCTTTGGCTTGTGATCATGGTTTTGTATATTTTTACTCATATTATAAGGTTGATAATATCATGATATGATGGTAATATAAGTATTGTATCATGTTGAGTTAAGTGTAAAAATTATAAGTATAAACTAGTAAGTAAAAGTTACTTATGGAATTCAAGGAAATATAAAGAATGTACCACATTTGGATCTTGTGATTTCTTGGACCATATAAGGACAACTAATGAGTAGGACCTAAAATGGAAGACCAGTGAAAATGAGTGTTGTAATAGACTTGTAACAAAGTGGTTAAGCTAGAAAGTTATGAAAACAAGTTTTAACATATTTTTATCAAGAATTTCATTAGGGTCTGTTTGAATTCGATTTTTAAGGTATACATTTTATATTTTTATAAAATACTATGTCTCATGACTATTCCAAAAAGGTAATAAACTCAAAAATGGATTAATAACGAAAAAGATACGATAAAAACACGATTTACGTTAATACCGGTTTTATAAAATAAACTTTATAAAAACAAGTTATAAAATACTTCTAAAACAGAAAATTTAGTATTTTTCATAGATTATACATACTTTTAGGATTTCAAAATGATAAGAATCGTAATTTTTCAATTAATAACGAAAGAGTTATGAATTTCGCAAGTTTACGATAATTAACACTTTTATAAAATAAATTTTATAAAAAGTTATTGTTCATGACAGAAACATTTTTTTATGTAAACCTTATAAAATAAATAGAACTAGACAATTACGAGAACGTGCTCGAAAGAATTACTAAAAATAGGACTAAAACGAAAAAATACGACGTTTACGCTAATTAAAAGTTTATAAATGAAACTTTATAACTATGAACAGATAAAAATTACTGTTCAACAGCAACCCCACTTTTATAAAAATTTGATAATTTTAATAACGAAACGGCTCGAAGGAAATCGCTAAAAACGAGATGAAAACAATAAAGTTGATGCATGACGGGTTTTACGACATTAAATTTATAAAACGTCATGAACGTAAAGTAACATTCAATCAGAAGGTTATAAAATATAATAATTGTAATATTTATTTATATATCATCTATACGAAGACGTAGAAGAAGAAACGCGAGAAACGGGTTTAAAAACGGGAACGTTTATGCTAAGTTTTTCTAAGACTGACTAATTATAAACTTTCGCTTTATAAAACGATTAATAAATTACAAATTTGTATTGGGTATAAAAGTGGGTATTTGTTGAAGCGTAGAAAAGTTTTTGTGGTTCCGGGAGCGCCTAAACGCAATTTATCGCGAAACGTATACACTTTACGTATCCGATAAAAATAAAATGAATAAAGTTAATAATTATCCTCAAAATAATTATATAACCCTTGCTTGATGTAAACATTTAATTGCTTGATGCCCGTTTACATTGAACGCTAATTTTTAGCTTACGCGATTTAAACTTAATTCATGAAATTACAAGCAAACGCGTACAATACTAAAAATAAATAGCATAGTTATCGACGTCGTCAAAGACTTGAAAACACAGGGTGTTATAGCTCCGATGCCTAACTTGAAACCGTTAATTCCGTATCCTTCGAGACGTAATGATGAAAGGCGCCGTGAAAAAGCTAACGACCAAATTGAGAAATTCTACAAAATCTTTAAAGATTTGAGTTTCAAAATTAGCCTCACGGATGCTTTGATTTTTATGCCAAAATTTGCCTCGACTCTTAAAGATTTAATTGGAAACAAAGAAAATTAATTGAAATGGCTAGAACTCCGTTAAATGAGCATTGCTCAGTGGTCATCCTCAACAAGTTACCGGAAAAACTTGGAGACCCCGGCAAATTTCTCATACCGTGTGATTTTCCCAGAATGGATAAGTGCTTAGCCTTGGCCGATCTTGGTGCTAGCATAAATCTCATGCCATTATCCGTGTGGAAAAAACTTTCTCTTCTAGAGCTCACTCCTACTTGTATGACTCTTGAACTTGCAGACCGTTCGATTACCC
Organism: Tanacetum coccineum; assembly: GCA_026074375.1. Classification (NCBI taxonomy): domain Eukaryota; kingdom Viridiplantae; phylum Streptophyta; class Magnoliopsida; order Asterales; family Asteraceae; genus Tanacetum; species Tanacetum coccineum. The sequence goes on along the minus strand of BQNB010160223.1, from coordinate 4,986 downwards.
AACCGATCGGTATCGCCGAAGATGTCTACCTAAAAGTAGGAAAGTTCAAATTCCCGGTCGACTTTCTAGTCGTAGACTTTGATGCTGATCCCTGAGTCCCCCTAATTCTTGGGAGATCCTTCTTAAAGATCGGACGTGCTTTGATTGATGTATACGAAGGTGAATAACTCTTCGTGTTAGAAAAGAAGCCGTAACATTCAATCTTGACCAAACTTCGAGATACTCCTCTAATTACGATGATATGACGGCAAACCGAATCGACGTCATTGAAATGGCTTGTGAGGAGTATTCTCAAGAAGTTCTCGGTTTCTCCGATGTGATCGCGAGTGGCAATCCCACTCCTTATTATGACCCGATCGTTTCTACCTCTTCTCCGACTCTCACTCCCTTCGGGGATAGTGATTTTCTTCTCGAGGAAGTCGATGCTTTCCTCGCTCTTGAAGATGATCCAACTTTACCGGAAGTTGATGACTCTTATTATGACCCGGAGGGGGATATTCTTCTTCTTGAATCATTTCTCAATGATGATCCATCATTACCCCCTCCCACTCAAGGAAACTATTTGCCTGAAATTCGAAAAAAACTTAAAGTTTGTTAAGCTAAAACTGATAAATCTTCAATTGATGAACCTCCTGAAGTCGAACTCAAGGACTTTCCTCCTCATCTCGAATACGCATTTTTGGAAGGTGACAACAAGTTGCCCGTCATAATTGATAAAGACTTGAGTGTCGAGGAAAAAGCCACTCTTATAAAGGTTTTGAAGTCACACAAGCGAGCCATCGCTTGGAAACTCTCCAACATCAAGGGTATTAACCTGGAATTTTATACTCACAAGATTCTTATGGAAGAGGACTACAAACCGGCTGTTCAACACCAAAGACAGGTGAATCCAAAGATCCACGATGTCATCAAAAAGGAGGTTGAAAAACTTCTTGACGCCGGATTAATTTACCTGATCTCGGATAGTCCTTGGGTAAGCCCCGTACATAGCGTACCAAAAAAAGGTGGCTTTACCGTTGTTGAAAATGATGAAAACGAGTTGTTGGGAATTATAATTTGATGATTACAAAACATTATATGCAACATTGAAGACAAAAGAAACAACAAGGACTTAAAGATAAATATTAGTTTAGCTTAATATGTAAGCTAGGGTTTTCCTGTATCCCTATTATATAAAGGGAGGCGTATGGTTTAGAATAGTATCTAGAAAACACAGACTTCTCAATGAGAGTCTAATAGCAAAGTGTGTGTCATGTAATAGTTGTAGTTAGCCATAGATGAGTCATGAATCATCTATGTGCTTATTAGTTCATTAGTAGTCTTATGAATAAGAAAACCTTGTTCATAACAATGATTGTGTTCTTAATTATTCCGCTGCATGTTTGTTAATCATTGTTATTGTATCCTAGATGGCTAGATCGTGGTTTAACACTACATATGTAGGTTATACTTTTACCCGTGTGTTTCCCTATAATAAAAATTGGTATTTTCAGTCATTATAAATTTAAAGCTTTTGAAACACATCAAAGTTTTAGGCGCCGCTGCCGAGGATTTTTAAGTTGTTCTGTAGTCAACCCTGGAAAATTATTTTAACTCCCCCTCTTTTTCAAAAATCGCCGTACAGTTTTCTAGAAAACTGACCCCAAACAAATTCTCTCTTTGATGCATACACGTGCTTCTAATTCTGAACTTGTTGAACCTTTACCTGAACCTGAACGTACTCTGAATCGAAGACTTCGTCGATGAAACAGAAGAGTTCCATACAATCAAAGAAATAATCCACCACAACATCCGAGAATTGTCTACCCGCCAATTCTTAACATCAATTACTTCCGTCACTTTATTGATATTCTTTGAAATTATGATCCAATGGATAATGAACCCATGTAGGCTTCCGACCATGTTGTCGCTCCAACTCCTGGTTTCGCAATCACTATTCCTGAAACCGCAAACGAATTTGTTATTAAAGGTAACCACTTGACTCTTGTCAAAGGAAACCAATTTGATGGTAGAACTAAAACCGATCCTCATAAACACATTCACGAATTCCTTAAAATCTGTGATATGTTTAAATACAGAGATACTGAAAATGAAGTCGTCCGCCTGATGATGTTTCCCCTATCACTAGCTGGAGAAGCAAAAACATAGCTGGACGAACTCAACGAAGGAACTATCAAAATGTGGGGGTGAACTTCGAACCGCTTTCATTAGCCGATTCTTTCCCCCAACTCTTTTCGACCGACTCCTCGGAGAAATCCAAGCTTTCTCTCAACATGAAAACGAATCTCTAACCGATGCTTGGCTTCGTATGAAGGAAATGCTTCAAAACTGCCATGGTCACAATCTGTCCAAAGGCAACATTATAAAAATCTTCTATCATGGTCTTAGTGAAATAACCCAAGAAGTTCTAAATGCTGCAGCCGGTGGTATTTTCCTCTATAAAACACCAAATCAAGCTTATCAGCTTCTCAAAGATAAAGTCTTACTCAAGCTCGACTGGGCTAAAAATCAAAAAACCAAATCATCTTTTAAGAAAACCGTTGCTTTCGCCGATGAAGGTAGCAGTAATTCTGATACTAACAAAATTATGGCTCGAATGGATGCCATGACCCTAAAAATGGATGCTCAGTACAAAGAACTCTAATCAAATGCTAAAAAAATAAAACCCGATCTTGATGAAGATGACATACCGATGTCCCGTGAAGAAGAAGCCAAATTCAGGCAAACTTTCTGTAAGACTCGTTTTTACAATGATTACCGCGACCAAGACTCGAATCGCGATAATTGGCATTCAAGCGGACGGAATGATTATAATCGAGACAACTACCGATCAAATACCGATGATAAACCATACGATCTTCAAAAACAATTCAACGATTTCATGAAATCTTAACAATCAACCAACGCTTTTGTCAATGAAACGTTCATGGATCTCAAAACCCAACTCAAAACCGTAGCTAAAAATCATCAAGCTTCAATCCAGAATCTTGAGACTAAGTTCGACAGACTTGCTGACAAGCAATCTAGTCGACCTTCTGGATCTCTTCCAAGTAACACTCAACCAAACCCAAAAGGGCATAACTCCTAGGCCTATCAACCACCGCAATCTCATGTGAATGCCGTATTCACAAGAAGTGGTAAATCCTATAACCCACCAGTTAACCCAAATGATCAACGAGAGAATTCTGAAATCCCTATCAACTTTGATAGTGATGATGGAGATAATGAACCTACACCACAACCAAAAACTCAAAATCCAAAACCAGCCAAAGAAACTTCGTTACCCAAACCATACAAACCAAAAATCCCGTATCCTCAACTTCTAAGGAAAGGAAAAATGGAAGCCCAATATGGAAAATTTCTCGACATGATCCGCGCGGTCCGGATCAATGTACCTCTTATCGACGTCTTAGCCGGAATGCCCAACTATGGAAAATTTCTTAAGGAACTAATCAGCAACTAGCACAAAATCGAACAAATTTCTGCCGCTTTCTTAAGCGATGAAAGCTCAGCAATGATCCAAAATAAAGTTCCACCAAAACTCAAAGATCCCGGAAGTTTCCTTATTCCATGTAATTTCAACAAAACCTTTTCTTGTAATGCTTTAGCCGACCTAGGTGCTAGCATTAACCTTATGCCGTATTCCTTACATGGGAAACTATCTCTTGAAACTCTTAAACCCACCAAAATGAGCGTAAGATTAGACGACAGATCATTCCCATACCCTATTGGAATAGCTGAAAATATGGTCGTTGAAGTTGGTAAATTCACCTTTCCTGCCAATTTCGTTATTCTCGAAATGGAAGAAGACAGTAAAGTTCCCCTCATCTTGGGACGACCATTTCTTCACACTGCTGATGCAGTTATTTGAGTTAAACAGAAACAACTTAATCTTGGAGTTGGAACTGAATGAGTGATCTTCAATATCGATTCTGCGATGAAACACTCATATTCGAACGATGATACCTGTTTCAGTATCGATGTGATTGATGAAATCTTAAAAGAAGATTATGATGCTCTTTTAGACGAAGGTAGTAAAATCCTCCATTCCATCGAAGGAACCCTTCTCGAAGAAGAAATCTTTGTTGAATTCAATGAATACATAGCATTGACTGCCTGACTCGCATAAACTTAACCCTATTTATACATAGATAAATGTAAACAAATATAAATATACAACAAGGAACAAAATCCGTGAAATCAATGAAACCGGAAGCAGTATAGAGTGTCTCCGGGTCGTTTTGTCCCAACGAGGCTTGAATGAAAAATCGAATTACGGATTGATGATTGATGATTGAACGACAAAGATTTGGATATGATTTGGCACTAAACCTAATAGGCAAATGCACTCAAAAATAAGCAAGGAAAATAAGCTAGAGCAGGCTTAAAGGCTAGGAATGGAACAAACACTTAAAACTTTTACTCTAAGACAGAAATAAGCTCAAATAAACTTAAGACAAATCAAATAAGCTAAGCTAACTCTAAATAAGCAAATTCAAAAAGCAATTAAGCTAAAATAAGCAAGGAAACTCAGCAGTACTAACAACAGTACTAACTAACAGTACTAACTTTGAGTTAGTACTGCTAGCTTTAAGTTAGTACTGCTAGTTCACTAAAACACAATGAAACGAGAAATAAGCAAATAAACCAAAACAGATGTTTACCTAACCCTAATAAGCACTTCGGAAGTAAGAATAAGCAACTAGAATAAACTAGAATGGCAAATGAGCTAAAAAGCTACAATCCCGTTTTTAGTCCAAGTCCTCAAAAAGTGATGATTTTAAAAAGTCGTTTTTAGCCAAAACGCAAAACACGAAAGTTGTTCACAACATGTTTTTAAGCAACTTTAATAAAGACACCTTGCGAAAATAAGCACTTTATAAGCTCCAAAAAGCCAATTTAGCTGCTGATTGCAGAAAGTTGCTTAAATTTTTAGTTTTTTGTATTTTGGACACTACAAACTCAAAATAAGCTCAAATTCAAAAA
>BQNB010160221.1:0-14823 GCA_026074375.1 Tanacetum coccineum | reverse complement strand
AGATGTAAAATACAATGTTGACACGGTTTCGGCTAAAATGCGAGAAAAGTCAAGAAATACTAAAATACAAATAATTTAGCTTCTGGAGATAAATATAAAAATTTTAATTTCTTAAAACGCTTAAAGGATAAATACCCGAAGCACGATACGCAAATAACTAAAAATGACGATTTCACCAAATTGGCTAACAAGTAAAACACGAACTTTTATTTAAAAACAAAAATAGGAACGGAGTCGTGATTAATATTGACCGTAAGATACGAGATGTTACACAATCTACCACTTCACCAATGTATTTTAAGGACTAAAATACTAACCAACACACAATCTACACTATTGTATTTATACACTATCCGATCTTACACACTAATACAAGATCAAGAAAATAAAGGTTTAGATCTTAGAAGAAGATAGAAAAAATCACTAATCTACAACACTTTGTTTATTGGCGAATACGAGTGTTCTTCTCTTGCACTTGATAGAAGAAGGAAGAAGATGAGATTGGATCACTTGAAACAAGATTAAACTATGTTAGTGATCAAGAGATTTAGAAAGAGAAAGAAGGTTTTAGTGAGAGAAAGAGATCTGAAAAATTCATGCTAAGAGGTATAAAAAAACTACAGGGAATAGTGTAGTATTTATAGCCAAGATAGGGTAACATCTCCTGAGGGCGGTCCCGGCGGTCCCAGATATATCTAGGGGGCGTCTAGCCTATCAGGGGGCCGCCCTGATGCATTTTTTCTTTTAAATATATTTTTACTCAAGTTTTAAATTTATAAAACTCAATCTACCTGACAACGCACTAACGGGCAGAGAACCCGATCATGGGTAGTACAGAATGGTAAATCTAAGGTCGTCCCAAGAGCTAAGGCGCAATTAGTTTTAATTTGAAATGTCACGTTTTGAAAATACTTTTTGATTTGAAATGAATTAAAAATGCAAATAAATAAAAGACTGAAATAAAAAGAGTTTGGAAATATCAAGAGAGAAAACATGCTAACCTAGTTACTTCATTACTACTGTTATGAATACGTTTTTCTGTGCAATATCAAACTATGGTTCCATTAGTGGTTTCTAAGGTCGATAGACTTGAATAGGTATATTTAGTCTATCCTATACTCCCTGCGATTCCAAATCAATCCAAATCGTATAGGAGGTAGGTTATCCAGGTTGTAGTGATTAATCCCAACTATTCCCAAAACTGATCTAATAACCTATACAGATTATTAACCCCCTCTAAATAAGTTCCTATGCTTTTTAAGTATATTAAGTGACAAAGACGGAGACCGGTTAGTTCCTACACTAGGGACGGAGTGTAAAATCCTCCCTAGTACCCGATTGATCCCATATTGACTTGGTAATCTAATAATGGGTCAAACAAGATCCAAACCACCCGCAATACTACCAAAACCCAGGGTTACACAACAGTTAAGGAATATCTAATGAAACCATAATCTAACAGGATACAAACATCATAACAATAGTAACTACATAACTAGGCTAGCACTTTAAGTGCTTAGCCGCTTATGGTAACAGAAACACAACAAGAAATAGAAGTAATCATAGATTGAAAGTTCATAATTCTTACAGTTTTAAATACAAAAAGTAAGTAAAGTGTGATCTCCCCTAGACTCCAGATGGAATTCTTTGAAGGTTGGAAGCCTTTGTCGCCTCTCCAATTGGCTGTGGAGGAAGTGATATCAGAATAGCTGAACGAGGCCTCTTTTTATAGGTTTCAAACCTGTTACGGCGTAACCAATAAAAGTGTTGGCGTAACCAGTTATGGTGTTACGTCGTAATCTTCAAATAGTTTACATAGCTTGTGATCTTCTTTCCATATATGTGGATCTTCGTGGTTACAGCGTAACCATAAGGTGTGTTATGCCGTAACTATATCTTTGGTAAGATTTCCTTCCATTTTTATGGTTACGGCATAACTAGATATGGCGTTACGCCCTAAAGTCGTCCTTTATCTTCGAACTTGCTTAATTTATGTTATAGTGTAACCATTTATGGTGTTACACCGTAACAACTTCGAATAATTGCACTTTAAGTCCTTTTTCCCTTGTTTCTTGTCATTTTCCTACATTTCTCCTGAAAACTATAAAATGATATAAAATATCTCGTTTTCGAGTATAAGTGAAACATTTGCAGGTAATATAGGGGGTAATTTGACACTAAAAAGTATAAAAAAGTATCAAATATTTGATGTTATCACGCCTTTAGGTAGACGCTCCTATTTTTATCATTTAGTGGGGAAGGTTAAAACTGGTATAAAACCTTCTATTTTGGGGGAAAAACTAGTTTTAAATTTTTATAATTTAATAAAACATTTCTTTTATTAATAATTTTTTTTGTATATTTTTATTTTTGTAAAAATACTTTTGTAGAAATATAATGGTTAAAAAAATGTTTTCTTGATCACTAATCATATTTAATGTTTTGTTTATAAATACCTTAAGTGATTTACGTTGAAATGGAAATTTACGATTAATAACACGCAAAAGTTTATTTTTATCGTAGACGTTTTTACATTTTGTCATCTCCAAAACGTAGAGGAGTCAAAAAATATAAATAACGTTTTTAGGCATTATTTGTATTAACAATCTCCCTCTTTTTGATGATGACAAAACATAAATTCATTTTAGATAAAAATAAAATTTTGCAAGTTATTAATAAGTTATGATCCATTTCTCCCCCTTTTTGTCTAATCCAAAAAGGTGATCGTCGAGTAGAGAAGAAAGAAATCGATGATGCCAAGACTCCCCCTTGATGTATGCTCCCCCTCGTTTGGTGCACAAAGGGATCGAGCTTATGGGATTTTGCTACAAAACCGAGTTAAAAAGACAAGTGTAAGAAATATTTCTAACTAGTAGTAATATTACGACAAATATATACATAAATGGCTATGTAGAAGGAAGTAGCCAACTAAATAATACATGAAATTTACCCATAATAATAATAGAGATTCATTCATAATAAAGCGAATTCATACATAAGAATATAAATTTCTTACAAGACTAGAGATAATAAATTAAACAAAGCTACACTAATAGTCCAAATACTTTATAAATCCTAGATGATTTTTGATTCATAGATAATGGCTTTGAGCAAAAGTTACGGTGAAGCATTATTTAGAGACATCATAGATGTTCAAGGATGAGGAGGAGAAGGTGAGGCAATGGCAGAAGTAAAGAGATATTCAATGTGGGAGAACATGAAGTACATCTCATCCCTAAGAGAAAGGATGAGGTTACGGTTTTGAAAACAACAAATATAATTTGCACCATGGTAATCAAGAACATTGAAATAGATGGGATGACCCATGATTGGTGGTTGAGGTGGAGGTGGTGGTGGCGATGGTAGTAAGGGAGGTGAGGGTGAATCAAGCAAGTGATCAAGAGGAGTGTGTGGAGAGAGTGATGTCCAAAGAATGATGATTTTGAAGTGGGATAAGATTTGAAGGTCTTGGAGGAGCATCTAAGATATCATCAAGAAAAAGAGTTAGATAGTTGAGGAGAAGGTGTGCCATTTGAAGAAAGAGATGAAGATTGTGGTTTCGACTCAAATGAGGAAGAAGTAGTGCCAAAAATAGATGATGTATCTTTGGTTGATGAGGTTTTTGATGATTCATTTGGTGGAGATGGAGATGAGGATTTTGTTATAGGAGAAGGTATGGTAGTGTCATCATCTTCACTTGTTAAATCCACAAATTGTTTTCTAGGCGGGATGATGGTTAGTTTGATCTTCTTAGAGGGATTAGAGGATGAGGATTGGGTAGAAGCCATGGAGGTAGAAGAGAAATGATGAGGGTGATGATGAAGAAGCAAGTATAAATTCAAGTGATATTTAAAGAAGTAAATGCATGATGTAAAATTTAGTGTTAACATCTCGAATCTTACATCATATTCATCACAGACGCCGTCCTATTCTTGTTTTTTGAATAAAAGTTATCGTTATAACTTGTTAGCCGATTTGGTGAAAATCGTCATTTTTAGTTATCTGCATATCGTGCTTCGGGTATTTATCCGTTAAGCGTTTTAAGAAATTAAAATTTTCATATTTTATCTCCAGAAGCCTAGTTATTTCTATTGTAGTATTTTTGACTTTTCCCGCGTTTTTGCCGAAACCGCGTAAAAATAGTACTTCTACACTCTTATTATTTAATTAAATGTTTTTGGGCCTAATTAACAATCTAATTGATATAATTTTTTTTTAACCAAAGTCCAATTTCCCCCCCTCCCCTTGCTGCCGACTCCATAAGCCTACTCTAACATTCCATACAGTTTTTTATAAAATATTAAACCCACTATATTTTTTATTTACTCTTCCTTATATACTTCAAACATCCTATAACACACAGTTAAAAAAAACGTTCCTCTCCTTCCTTTTCTCTCCCTGTTCGACACAGCCTCACTATAACCATAAAAAAATAATCATTCAATCCCGCATCACTTCCATTCATCTCCAAATCACTATTATATTAATTCTCATCATCCCTTATCAAAAAGAGTCCACCATACATGATTTTATGAAGTTAATGGTTTTTAAAGATTTTTTATTTTTAAGGGTTTCATTGATTTTGTGAACAATTGGTGCTATAAGGGTTTATTGCAAGTAATTATACAAGATTTGGGATAATAAAATTAAGTTTTTTGGATCATTAAAGGCGTGGTTTGTCACGTCAAATCAAAAGGGGTCTTGATTGTTGGTTTTTGCTTGGGCTCGCGTCTAGCCGAACCCTAAGGAGTGTTTGGTTCATTGTTTTCTTTAATTGTTACTACGTAAGCCCCGATCTCTTGTCTAATTGTTATTTTTAATTCAAGGGTTTATTTAATTTGTTTAATTTCTGTAAAATATGATGCATGCATGTTATTGGGTGATTGTGAAAGTGATATGGCGATAGGTAATAGCTTAAGATGGTTATAACCTTATGTTAGATTGGATTTTGGAAGCGGATTGGGACAAGTAATTTAGGAAGACAGCCAGTTTCTGGTGTGATGCCGAATAATTTTTAGCTAACTATGTTTTATGATTTTTTGGGTAATAAACATACAAGGTTGAAACTATTCAAATGATGAGCCTAAGTCCTTCGGATGACCAAGTTACGGTCAAATTAATGAAACTAGTCCAAATAGGTGACTTGCAGATAGTTTGTGTGTTAATGGAATATTTTTGGCTTAGAGCCTAATGTATCTTTACATAAATGGATTATAATCTCATGTCTATATCGTAAATTAGATAGATTCGTATATCCTCCGGATGAGTTAGATACGCCCACATTAGTGAAACTAGTCAAAATGGGTCATTGAATCTAGTTATGCAGATAGTTTGTGATATACTAGAATAATTTTATCTTAAAGCCTACTGGTTATTTACGTGAATGAATAGTTTAATATCTCAGGTCCTAGTAGTGAGTTGGATGGAACACCAACTCCTCCGGATGGTCGAGATACGACTAAAACCGTGGAAACATACCTAGTCTATACCCAGAATTTGTAATGCAGATAGTTAGGCTTGTAAAGAATTTTATATTACTTGGAGGATACTGGGTTTTTACATGGAGGAAGGGTAAAACATATGCGGACCATGTAATTTTTTAGATAAATCCATAACCATTCCGGATGAATGAGTTACGATACAAAAGGCGAAAACTAACTAGAAATTGAGCTAGATTTCAAACGAATATATAGAAAAATTTTTGAACATAGTACTTTTTTTCCAGAAACTAAAAGTACTAGAAAATTGATACAAACTTAAACTTAGCTTTGAATGGGGTTCTAACTAGTTATGTATTGTGAGATATGATCAAAATGGTGAAGCGAGATATTGTTTCCAAAACTCAGATTGTGTACTTAGGGGTAAATTGGTCATTTCACTTAGGTTCTGGATACATTGGAGTGTTTGGCTAAAAACATATAACTAGGTCATTAAGCTTGATTAAGGTGAAAACCCGTTCAATTAAACCAATGAACGATTTTGAGATAAAGTTCCCATATAGTCAGGCATAGTGCAAGAATTGTATAGTGTCGAATTGCTTAAACGTTTATTGATATAATAGATTTTATAATATGGTTAAATAAGTTTATAAGTTGTTTATACTGAAGTTAAAATTATAACAGTCCTTGAGGATTTTTGGATAATTCTCACTTGGTTAAAGGAAATTAGAACGCCAATAACATGATCACGATTTCTTTATTGTATCTTTTGGTTGTTTTCGTCGTGTGCATTTTATTTCTTTATACTAAGTCACCATTCTTTTTAGGTGATACTTAGGCGACCGCGATTTCACGCTATCCTTGATCTAACTTCAGTATCTACTACTTCATTGCTTCTCGTTGAGATCATTAGCCCACCTTTATCTCTTTTAAATGGATTTCATAAACTTTTCGGTGAGAATACATGCACGTTTTAACCAAGTAAAACCCATTGATTCTACTACATAAGCGTTACATGACTATTTTTACTAAAGCATATACTTGCTTACTACATGACTTCTAATACATGGATGATACATGGTTGTTTACTAATGAATTTACTAAAGCTTGATTTGCTTACTACATGTTTTCAGATCATTGAATATCTTATTTGTTTTTAAATTGACACAAGAGTGGCTTTTCAAACTGTATGCATCCAGACTGTTTTCCTAATATTATTCGCTAACGTTAACCACAATGCCAACTAAGTCCCTTTTTATCATGAACCATTAATTACTAATTTGTAGGAAGGCGAATTTGTGGTAGATCTATCCAGGATTGACAATCCCCCCGCCTGGAAATTTCGTGTCACAAGTTGCCATGGTCATTTACAAGGTTATGACATTTAGGGTGTTTAGACATACATCCTATATACTGTAAGGGCACAAACTAGTTAAGGTTTCGGGGTCATGAGCTTAGTGCAATAATACATGTTTTGGACTACTGAATTTGTTTCGTAGTCTACTATTACTTAATTCTTATGGTCCACTACTGAACATTTCTTAAGTTATTCAATCACTACACTACAAGGAAAGGGGGCTTTTACGACCCTTTTCTAGGACACCCTTTTTAAGAGCGTACTAACAAACAATTTATAGGAGCAATTAAACTTTAAGTCTCATTAAGTTGTTTTTAATAGGACACTTTATATGTAGATCCTAATAAACTAATTTATAAGACACTGTTTTAGAAGGGTCTTATTATGATGAAACATAGTAGGACACTTGATATAAATGTCCTATTATATTAAATTTTATAGGACGCCTATTCGTCGTGGTTTTATCAAAATGACACTTTATAGGACACTTGATATGTGGGTCCTATTATAATTGATCTTAGAGGACGCTTATTCGTTTGGGGTTTTATTATGATTAAACGTAATTGGAAACTTGACACAAAAGTCCTAAACCACAACATTTTACGTGTAACTTGTTTGGTCTTATCTCGTATAGACACTTATATCACGATCTAAATAAATTAAGTTTTAATAGATGCTTATTTTTTTACTTGATATATTAGACGAATGCACGCGTAAAGCGAAGGTCTATAATGACAAATAATTATACTTGTGAAATCATGATTCTGGTTCGACTCTTGATGCAAAGCATATGTTTTTTAAAATCTAAAGCGTGTGTTTTTAAAAAATTAATATACAATGTCTTTTAAAAAGTTGTCAAATTTATAATTGATCAAGCTTAAGGTGTATTAAAGAGTACTTAAGGGTAATTTAAGGAAACTACATTAATTAAGTTTTCAAAATTTAAGATTTCAAGAGTAGACATTCACTCTTTATAAGTAGTATACATATAGATTATGATATACGAAACTCATAAAACATCCATGGCTTCCACAGTCGTGTAACCTCCACCATTCGCCACCACAATAAAACCATATGTTTTCTTTTCAGACACATCAAAATAGTTAATAGCAGTAGCCATTCGAGTTTGATTTGGGTTTTGATTTTCTTGTTTAATGTTTAGCATTCGAGTTTTTTATAACAAATTATGGTGGTTTTTCTTTATATCACTTAAAATTTCTACTATTGAAACTAATATGATGATAGAGGTGGTGGAGTAATGGTTGAGAAGGTGAGGAGGGACAACGAGAGATGGTGGTTGGTGGTGGATGCTAGTAACGGTGTGGATACTTGTAAATTTATTGAGATTTTTAACAAACGTTGGGGTTTTAGATGTCAGAAACACCAACATCTTGACCTTGAGGACGTTAGAAGCAATTCCACAAATCTAAGAACTGTATCTGCAATCCGTGAGGGCCTTGGGACTAACGGTGTAATTTATCATATAGACCTATATAAAACCTGATCATTAGTAGGAAACCATCTGAAAATTATGAACTGAATTCATAAACTTACAGACCTTTATCAATTTGTGGTTAGAGTTATGATCATTAACCTAATGAGATTAAAAGTGTAGACTACAGGGTTTAAGATTTAATGAAAAAGTAAATTGTCAGACTACTTTGTAATTAAGTGCAATCTAATACACGTCAAAAACAAGACAAATAGGTTAGTTGGAATGCTTAATGAAGTGTTGATAGCTAGCTATCATGCACGACCACCGAGATAGTTAGTTATAGAAAATATGTGTAGGGGCTGATGACCATGATTAGACCTACACTATATTCTATCCACCAAGTTAGTAGTTAGTTAGACATTGCACATTCGAATGTGTAGCGAAATACCCCGTCTTATCGAGACTATATTATACACGAACTGGTACACTGCCCGAGAGTGTTAGTTAATATTCTCAAATATAATTTTATAAATTTTAAAACAAGATTGATCACATCAATGGTTAAGCCCGAGTCGAACTTAAGTCTCAAAATGAGCAAAGCTCAATCTTTTCAAAATTTCTAACTGAGCTCGTGTTTGACCAAGCTCGAGCACTGCTTGTATGATCATACTTCTGATTATAATTACATTATGATGTCATTTACCAATTACTTCTAATAAGTTTTTTTATGTCCGTTAGTAAATACATATTTTGTGCGTGATTGTTCATGTTCGCTTGTTTATGTACATTGATGTCTTAGTAAGTGAGTGAACATACACGTACAAGAAAAATCAGTCAATTAAATCTTTTGTATAGGTTCTATATGTATAATATTATAGCAAAAGTTTTCATAAACAATCTAAATTATAATTGTGAGTCATAACAAATTATATTGGTTGGGTTTTCCAAGTTGGTTTATAACTCTAGTAGTCTAGTAGAGCGTTTTACAAAATTTTAAGAGGGAAATGCAGATATGCTCCATGTTGTTTGCTTGGATTGCATTTTTAGTCCCCACATTTACGAAGGTGCAGGCGGCCTCCCTGTGGGGAAACTTTCGTTGCACTCTTAGTCCCTGACCTACCTAAAATGACGGATGTGCCCTCTTTTTCTTCCTCCTTTCTTTTTTCCTTTGAATTTCTATTTTTTAAAAATAAATTTTGAAAAACACTTGAACATCTTCAATATTTTTTTCCAGAATTAATTAAAAATATCATAAAATTAGAATTTCTAACTTTTTAATTGGGTTATCAGCCACCATTTTTTAATTCATTTCATTTATAAATTTTCAAGCAATCACAATACTCATTCATACACATATCTCACAAAATATTCCTTTGATTCCTTTAACCTTATCACAATCGAATCCACAAACACCCTTCTTGTTTATGTTATAATCCGAAACACAAACGCAAATGAGAAATCTTTTGTTGCTTAGCCACCATGAATCTATACCCAAACAGAAACACAAACAAGACTCAAAACACAAGATATTTTTTTGATGATGGGTTTCGATCTGACCAAACACGAAACATGCAATCAAAACCTATCTTTAACCTTATTTAAGATCCTGAAGCTGAAAGTTTCTTGTGTTCTTCGTGGACTGGTACTGAAAAGGTATTTGTTTCAAATGGATTCGTGTGAAGCAGAAAGAAACTCATAGATGTCTTTATGTGATTCAATTTTTGGTTATAGTTAAAAGTCTTGTGTTTGATGGCTGGGTTATTTTTTATAGGAGACATAAGGTTGGAATGATTTTGATTTGTTTTTGTTTTAGGAATGGGAAGTGATAGATCTAATATGACTTTGGAGAGAAAAGGTTTGGTGAAGTATTTGGCTGCGTTTGATATGAGTAAAATCTGGAAGAAAATGTTGAAGATTTTCAAAGATGGAGAAGACAAGGGCAATTTTGTCATTTTAGGTAGTCAGGGACTAAGGGTGCAATGAAAGTTTCCCCACAGGGAGGCCGCCTGCACTTTCAAACTAAACATGCAATCTGAGCAAACCACAAGGAGCATATCTGCATTTCCCTCAAATTTTAATTAATATTAGTTCTTATCGCTTCAACTTGTTCAATTAAACTTAGAATGATTTTTAAAGCAAAAAATGATTTTTGTTAGATATTTTAATAAAAATTCATGACCCGGTCGGGTTTATCAATCCGGGTCAACGAAAAACCGACGGTTTAATCCGGTTCTCAAACAAGCAAAAACGGGTCACGTCCGACCCTACCTTCGAAAACGGTTCCCGGTTCAACCCGGGTTTTAAAACATTGCAAAAGTCAAGTTTTATGATAATTGTTTTTATGTTTTCATACTTATTTTTATGTACAATTTCATCATTCTCTAAAAATTGAGAATTCCCTCTAAATATTTTTTGTTGTCCCGCCAAGTGTTTCACCAAAAGTTTGATTCTCCCTCTATTTCGTTCATCCATTTGGGTATTCCCCCAATCTCATTATTCAACCACACTTATCATTTTCATCTTTTAACTCTATGTGATAAAAACACAATTGCAAACTCAGTACACACAATTGATAAAAACACTTTTTTTATCTCATTTCATCTCATTCACATTCAACTATGCCTCCCCATCCCCCCAACTCCCAAGTCACGGACAACAATTTCAATTAATTCACCACCAATTTCAAGTCCACTAACCTACTAATCAGGTATTTTAGTGTCTTATATCTTCGATTCCATAATTAATTTGAGGTGTACATGGGTCAATTTCTTGTCTTGGTGATTTTTTAATTTAGGGTTTATGTGAACCAGAATATATATATAACCTTATAACATTAGATCTGCTGCAATTGATGCTTATTACATGTGTATTTCGTGTATTAAAATCGCAATCCATGTTTAATTTGCAATATTATCGTCATATACATTAGTTATTGTAAATAAATAAGGATGAATGCACAATTTATCACAAAAGTCAGGGTGGAAGAATGGTAAGACTCTTGGTTACTAAATTGGAGGTGATAAGTTCGATTCTCTTTTGAAACAAAATCTATTAACTTTGGCTTCCATATAATTCTTTTTAAAAGTCCACTGGTCACAAGATTGTGTATTTAACACAAGTTTTTACAATTCCATAATTTTTACTAGATATGTCAGTTTGTTTTAATAGGCAGCAAGCAAACATTCATTGTTACATGTATTTGTTATAGGACTTGTGATAACTTGTTTGGTTATAGTAAAAAGGTATAGTTTGCATAGCTCTAAAAAATGGCTAGGTAACTTAAGTGGAAAATGGCGAAACTGAATTTGGGGTTGTTTGAGTCACTTAAGTACTATTAAGTCACTTAAGGGTTGTGACTATTTGAGTAACTAGGCGTTGTTTTAGTCACTTATGGGTATTTTATATGTATTTTCATGGTTTTGCTTGGACCAAAGGTTGAATAGTTCTCATTGTTATATGAATTTGTGGCTGCTAAGTAGTTTAGGGACTATTGTAGTCACTTAGGAGCTGTTTTAGTCAGTTAAGGGTTCAAGTTATTAGTTCCTGTTTAAAGTGCATCTTTTGAATATATTCATCAAGTATAAATGATGTATTGCTGTAACTATTTTTTCATTATGTTATAGCCAACATGCATACTTTGGAGAAGAGAACTACCAGTGGCTATAAAGGTCCCTTTGTATAAAGAAGTAGCAATAGTTCAGTAGGCAGGCAGATGTAGCATTCGTTCATTAGTTTGAGGTGTTGTTGTACCAGTTGATATGCTCTTAGATTCAAACATACGTTCCTTTCCTAGACTGAGTAGAGACGATAAGGGGAGGTGCGAGTTTGGTGATGATGTATCACATCATACGATCCTAGATGCCCCAAACATTTTTTAGTGATGATGTTTCCGTTGACAACTCACAAACAGGATGGGGCCCAAATGCCACCAAGCATTGTCATGTTCATCCATCACAACGGGAGGAGATTTGGGTTATTGATATTGAGTATGTGTATACACTTCTGCATTGTAATACCAAATGATTTATGAAATATATACTAAATTGTTTCCATTATGTAGGTTTGTTGACAATCCACGTGTTGTTCATTCCATATCCTTTATGTTGAAGAACTCATTTCATGGTTCGTGGAATGCCTGGACGGATGTTGATCAAGATTCCCGCGATGTATTGTGGACGCGTTTCAAGGTTTTAAATTACTACATTGTATTAACTTGAAATAATAACGAATTAGAAGTTCTACTAAATGTAAATGATATTAACTTGAAAAGTGTTACATGTGCAGAATATTTATCGATGGGATCCTTGCATCAATGAAGAGGTTCATGGTGCGTGGGAGGCATGGCTAAGAAACAATTTTCGCGACTTCATGAGCGATGTTCGTAAGTATGCCAAGGTAGCTTCTTTGTTGTTCATTATTCTTTCATTTACTAAATATCATATACATGTGTTTTTGGATAAACCAAGTATACTTAATGATGGATCTTTTAAATTTTTGTCTCCAGATACAACCTCTCAAGAGAGAATAGGAAATAGTAACGCATGAAAAGTTAAAGGCATTGGTTAAAAGAAAATAGAATATTTTATGGTCATCACAGTTTTCAACATTGCTTGTCGGCTTCTTTTTTCTTATGAGTAGTTGTAGATTTTTATTATTATACCACTATCTATTAATCTCTTTCGATAAGGTTCTAACATATTGTATTAAAATTTGTTTTTTAACTTACTCTTTTATTTATTTCTTTAGTTACAAGAAATGTAATTCTTGCAATTAAATAAAAATTGTATTTGTGATAATAGTAAAAAAAGAAGAATTCATAAGTTACAATTTCTTAGATTCACAATAAAAACCAATTCGTGTTTCTGCTTAAATATTTTTAATATGGGTCTTTGAATAAATTATGAAAATATAATAAATATTATATTATGAATGTTTGGACTTTTGATTTCAAATTAAATTGGCTACATGGGTACATCATACCATATTACTTGGTACATCGTACCGAACCAATCCCAAATGAACCTACCCCCTATCGAACCGGGATCGGGGTGCCTAGCGAACCACGATCCCGATCCCCGATCCCGTACCGGAGCGATCCTCGTTCCATGTGACTATGCTCTCTCCTTTACTTAAAATAAACAAATTAAAATATTCTTTTGAATTTACAGATCATAATACAAACACACTTGTAATCATTTTATGCCAACCCCAATTTCATTTTTTGTTTTGACAATCAGATATGAAAACCAAAAACAGTAATTTCATTTTCAAGATTAAACTTCTTCCGGGTTTTACTCCTTCAGGTTTGACCTTTTTGTATTTATTATAAAGATTCCAAGATTACAAGTTTATTATCATGTTTTGTCAATTGTAAAAATATTATTTTTTCTTATATATTTGTGTATAAAATTGTGTGTATGTGTGTTGGTTCTTGAATCTTGAATTGACTTGTTTGACTTCATAAGTCTGAATGTTTATGAAGTGGATTGCTTAAATTGTGTGATATGGATTTGATGGTATGTTTGTTTTATTCCATATGTTTCATTATTATTATTTGGATCATAATTGAGAAATGGTGACAAATTGTTCCAATACCAAGTTTTGGAACAGTGATAATATTGGGCGCGTAGCCAAACCAGTAAGGGGTGTTTAAAATAGCCTTTTTGTTTCGAATTTGAGTAAATTGAATGACTATAACATTGATCAACCATCGCAAAAGTGGCCTAGCGGTTAGACACCCTCTTGTCGTCACAAAAGGTCTCAGGTTCAAACCTCACTAGGTACACATTTTGGAGGTGGGCAGGGAAAGTGTCAGAAACGGTCACGGGGATACCATGTTAGGCCATGTACATATGAGTTAAAAGACTCGCCCTACCCTGTTTTCTAAACAGGGAAAACCTTATCCATTTTACCCATTTTATGACATTGATCATGTAGCGTCAAAATAATCATAGTAAAGGAAAAATGTATAGGCCTTTTGTTATAGTATGCTAACCATGTTATACTTGTGACATCTTATATAAATTAAGATTATTTACACCGACTTTCTGATTTATGGATTGTTTATTTGTAGGTGGTGTGCATGGATGTGTATGATGATTGAGACCATCAATATCTATTTTTTTCATGTTATTGTTAGATTACCATAAGTTATTCAAGAACCATCGGCTTCTACTGTATTTGGTTTTTTTCTTCCGGTTGTAGATAGTTGCATGATGGCTCAAAACCATCTTCCTTTTACTTTTTTGTTGTTGGATTTTGGAATACTTTTATTTATGGATGTTATTATAAATGAAATGAAATTTGTTCATGCTTGTCGAGTAATATTCTTATATTTACTTGTCAAAAATTAAGTTTGGTTCATTGTTTTACATTTTTCTTGTTTTGAATAATGGTAAATGAAACATGTTTATCAAACTAAACGTACTATTTATTAGATGATGGGATTATCTTTACGACATGAAATTTGCTCCTAACAACACACAAATGTATACCCATTTTTTAGTACTAAGACAAGTGTTTATGGACTACTATTTCATCATATGAAAGTATCTTTTAGGACCCGTGAATGTGTGTCAAAACAAAATGGAAGG
>BQNB010160219.1:0-14823 GCA_026074375.1 Tanacetum coccineum | reverse complement strand
GCAAACGCGTAAAACCCTAAAAATAAATTATGAATTACATAATGTCATACAATGACCTAAAACACGAGGTGTTATAGATAGCACAAGAATGCTTATGAAAAGCTACTTAACACAAAACCACAACTAATTTATCACTTACACATGTTTCGCACCATACATACTAACAAAAATCAATACATCTCACTCATAAGTTAGAGATATTGAAAACTATTTCACACGAATCTTAAACGCACCATAGCAAGCAAAACCCCTCAATCAGTTAGCAAAAAATCTCAAACTTTTAAATTATGAACCCTAAATCGTATTTTATTGATTTTCGAGTGATAAAAGGAATTTAACCTAATTCGTTTTGACAACGTGATGTTAAAGGGATTACTTACAAGTAGGAGTGAATCTTGGATCTTGAAAAACAAGTTTGATTTTAGATTTTGAATCGAGTATAATGTGTTAGAGAGAAAATGGTGTGTTTGGAATTTTTGTAAAAGAGAGTGAGCGAAATGTGTTTCACTAGAATAATAATTGGCCAAATTCGGAAAATAGCAAGATTGGTCCTTGTACTTTATAGTTTCTTTTATTTTCCTTTTAAACTTAGTTTTAGTTATAGCCAAATTATGAAAATAGCATATTTAGCCCCTAAAGTTGTAAGCTTAGATCTTAAGTCCTAGTTTTTGCCATTTATTCCCTTAAAGCTTAAATACAATAACATTTTAAGACCAATTGATTTACAAATACATTAACTCTCCTTTAAATGATAATCGGTTATTGAGAAACAATTTTTCCCTTTTATTCTGAGATGACATTTTGAAAGATCATTTTTGAAAGAATTTGACTATTTCTCCCTCTCAAATAATGTCCTGTTTTCTTTTTAAAGAGCTGTAAACGTTGTTTAAGTGATAGAAAATTCTTTGATAATATTTTCAGATGAGAAACTGATATGTTTAATTATTATTAAAAAAACAACACCAATATAAACAAGATTTCTCTCGTTTTACATAAATAAATGCACTGACACGTACACTTATTTGATTAGGAAGCACGGGTTGTGTTGCAAAGTAAACACAAGCCTTTGAATGAATATAAAGTAGTTCATTCCCGAGAAAAATTATTTTCCCGTTGTGAAGCCAAGTTTTCTTTTTGACGAAATACTTGCCTTTAAATTAAAGACCAGGTTGCTATCTAACATAATAGCAAGCCATTTTGACATGTTTTGAAAGCCTTTTAAAACTTTTGCTCAAACTTCATTTATAACCTCGTATCATTATTAAAAGACATTTCTAAGGCCGTAAATGTTATCGATTTTCAGAAGACATGTCATATATACCGTATTTTTATATTTTCTAATTTTTTTAATTTTTAATTTTCTTTTTGAAAAATTTATACAACGTGAAAAATCCTTTTGGGTTTTTATGATTTTATTATATACATATGATACAGGATATGTGAAGAGAGTACCACCATTACTCTTCCTCTTCGTCTGCCAGCCTTTTCAGAGTCTCAAGAGACATGCTTTGCACTCCAAGCTTTTTGATAAGAAATTCAAGTCGTTCTCGTGCTAAAGGCTTGGTGAAGATGTTTGCCAGCTGATACTCTGTTTTGACAAAATACAGCCCAACCACCCCGCTTTCCACTTGCTCTTTAATGAAGTGATGTCTGATGTCGATATGCTTCGATCGAGAGTGTTGGACGTTGTTGCAACAAAGAGCAATTGCACTTTTTTTTATCACAATACAGTGGAATTTTGTTGATTACAAGGCCATAGTTCGTCAGTTATGATCGCATCCAAAGTATTTGAGCACAACATCCGGATAGGGCGATGTATTCAGCTTTTGTACTGGATATGGCTGTGCTCTTCTGTTTCTTTGATGACCAACTCACTAATCTTTCTGCCAACAGTTGCATACTTCCAAATGTACTTTTTTTTGCTATCTTAGCAACCCGCATGGTCAGCATCTGCAAAAGCTGTTAGAGCAATGCAAGAATCCTTCGAATACCACAAACCCATATTCATGGTTCCTCGTAGGTATCGAAAGATTCACTTAACCGCATGTAAGTGAATTTCGGTAGGCTTTGCCTGATACCAAGCACAATTGCACACAACAAATACAAGGTCGGGTCTACTGGATATGAGATACATAAGGGTGCCAATCATTCCGCGATAACATGTAGGATTAATAGCTTACCTTTGTGGATCTTCATCTAGTTTGGATTTCTCCACCATTGGAGTATCCGCTGGTTTACAGGTTTCCACTCCATATTTTTTAAGAGATTCTAGAGCATATTTAGATGATTTAAAAAGATGCCTCTGGGACTTTGTGAAATTTGTAGTCCAAGAAAGAATGATAGTTTGCCCATCATCGACATCTAGAATTTTGAAGACATTATTTTGGAAAATGATTCACAGAGATCAGGTTTAGTAGAAGCAAAGATAATATCATCAACATAAATTTGTACCAGTAATATGTCTTTGCCTTCTCCCTAAATGAATAATGTGGGATCAATAGTACCTTTTGAGAACTTTTGGGAGAGTAGAAACATTTAGAGCAAATCATACCAAGCACGTGGAGCTTGTTTAAGACCATAAAGGGCTTTCTTCAGCTTATACCCATGATTGTGATTCTCTTGATCTACAAACCCATCCGGTTGACTAACGTAGACCTCCTCACGCAGTATGCCATTCAAGAACGTGCTCTTCATATCCATTTGGTAGACGACCATGTTCATATGAGCAGCGAATGTAATAAAGATACAGATGGCCTCGAGTCTAGCAACAGGAGCAAAAGATTCTTCAAAGTCTATTCCTTCTTCCTGACAATATACCCTCGCTACCAAATGAGCTTTATTTTTTAATACACCTCCTAGCTCATCTAATTTCACATTGTAGATCCACTTTAAGGTAATAATCATTACACGATCCAGATGAGGTACGAGCTCCCAAACTTCAAGATGTTCAAACTCGTTGAGTTCTTCTTGCATGCCTTTAATCCAACAGGATTCGGTCAATACATCTTTATAACTCTTGGGTTCAACGGAAGTGAGGAAAGCATCAAAATAACATAATAGAGCTTCATCTTACAGTTGATGTCGAGTGGAAACCGGTCTAGAAGGATTGCCAATCACATTATCAAGCGGTTGATCTTTAGACCATTTATTAATGTATTCGGGTGGTTGATTGATTGAGTGCACATGATTTAGAATAACAACATGAGTAGAGGATTCTTCAGAACTCGGTTATGGAATAGGAAATTCAACAAAGGGATTATTATCCATGTGTGCAACTTCAATGTCATGGTAAGCTTTTTCAACACTGAGAGGAATGATATGAGATTGTGTTTCTGGATTTTTTTGTGAAGTACTTATAGATGGTGAATCTTGATCAATTGTAATAGATGAAGGTATACCGATTGAAACAACCTGTTTTGGAGCAATGACTGTAGGAACTTGAAGATAAACACTTGGTGGAGGATTCAGGTACTCATCAAACATAGGTTGAAACAAAATTTTCTAATCGTTCTTTGTTGGTGGAACATACAGAGTAGAAGAAGGAATGTTTTGCACGAATCATAAACTGATTGTTCCAGGAGTCAAAAGTTTAGGCCCGCGTCCTGAACTAAATTGTTCTGAAGCCATAGCTGTCGACTCATCAAAATTAACAAGAATATTTTCAATAATCATTCGGGTCCTTTTGTTGTAGATTCCGAAAGCTTTCTTTGCGGGGAGCATAACCAACAAAAATTCCTATATCAGCTTTAGGTTTTAACTTACCAAGGTCTTCACCATCATTAGTAGGATAGCAGAGAGCACCAAAGACATGAAGATATTATAAGTTAGGTTTTCTATTATAGAGAAGTTCATACGGTGTTTTGTTGTGATGTTTTCGGATTAAGGATCGGTTTTGTGTATAGCAAGCTGTCGCGACTGCTTCTGTCCAAAGAAATAACAGAGCCTTTGAAAAGATCAACATTGTGCGAGCAGCTTCCACTAAAGTATGATTCCATCTTTTGACAACGCTGTTCTATTATGGAGAGCGAGCAACTAATGTTTGATGTGAGATTCTAACTTCTTCATCGTAAGCTCTTAGTGTCCGATTGGCGAATTCAATGCCATTATCAGTCCTGATGTTATGAACAGTTGCATTCAGACGACCTTGAATCATTTTTAGGAATTTAATTACAAACTCCGGAACTTTATCCTTTGAACATAGAAATTTCACCCATGTAAACTGAGAATAATCATCAACGATAACCAGTATATATTTTCTCCCATTGATAATTTTAACCCTCATTAGCCCACAAAGATCAATATGCAGTAGATAGAGTTTTTCTTGAATGGAGTCTTCAGCTTTGGGTTTGTGGGAATGTGTCTTGCTTTTAGCAAGAGCACAAGTGATCCTTTTGATACTTTAGTTTTGGTAGACCGCGAATGAGACCTTGTTTGTCAAAAGAATTTATATAATCAAAGTTTAAATGAGGTAATCTTAGATGCCACAACCAAGACTTGGTCTTTGAGGCCTTAGAAAAGAGACATACAGGAGAAGATAGCATCAAATTTTCCAGAGATAAAATGTATAGATTTGAACCCCTTGATCCCTTAAGTAAATCCACACCTTCTAAGTCACGTAAGAAGCAGGTGTGCTTGTGAAAAGCAACCTCGAGATCTGAATCAGAAAACTATCCTACGGAGAATAAGTTGTGTCCTAAGCCTTCCATATAGTAAACCTTAGAGATGGTAACATTTCCCATTTGATAGTCTCCATAACCCATTATCTTAGCAATATGATCATTCCTGAATCTGACGGTACCCAAAACTTTACTGACGAAGTTGATGAGTTGAGAGCGATTTCTGATCATGTGCTTTGAGCATCTGGAGTCTAAATACCACAGAAAATTTTGGACAACCTGCAATCAATAAGAGAAAAAGATGGAACATCAAAAATAGTAGATCCTCAAGATTGTTTGGGTTCCTTAGTGTTAGAAGTCTTAGAATTTACAATCTTAGATTTGCTAGTGGAACCTATAGATCTTGATGCTTTTGGTATCCTACTGTATACCTTATGTTTTGGGGATGGTGTAATTACTGGTGTTATAGTGGTTTCCTTAACAGACGCTACTTTAGTAGAGGAAATCCTAGTTAAAAGGCACCTATTTCCAACTATAGTGAATATTCATCTAGTAGGTTTCCAACTATATCCAATTTTAGTAAACACCTTGCCGGTAGGTTTCCATTCGTTTCTTTATTTATTTCTTTAAGAGTTAGATTTGGAACGCACATTCACATCATTCACATAATCAATAAGACACATATCATGATTGGCATCAAACAAACATTTGTTACAAATAGCACAAATAGATTTAAAATTGGCATTTCTTACATAATGCTTAACAAGTGCATTATTGATAGGTTCAGAAATAGAATTCGTCTTATTCAAACTAGATTTAACTGTCCTAGGGTGAACATCTACTTTATTCTTCTTATTGCTCTTTGGTGGTCGCGTGATCCTATTTTTCTTTATATTACCTGAAGGCTTTGACCCGCTAGCACTACTAGTAGTGTTTATTCCTGTAGAAGTCAAAAAAGGCTTGTTAGAATCCTTAGTTTTAAGAGGATCAATCTGTTTAGGAATATTGCTTGAAGATGTGACAGGTTCAGTAAATCTAACTCTTTTGTTCTTGTTTATCGGTGTGACAGCAACTAATTTCTCACTAGGCTTGGGTAAATTAGGGCATGTCTTAGAGACATAGACTAACAATTCCTAAACGTGTTTTGTAAACATGCAAGCAGATTCTAATAAAGGTTCACTAGGATTCTATTTTCTAGTGCATTCTACCAGTCCATAAAGGGTATCAGTATATTTTATAGTCTTGTCAAGATAAACCGCATGGACATCCCTATTGTTCTTAAGTCTATGAGAAATAGGTTCGATGTCTAGTTTGAACATTCCTTGATCAATAGTAGCAACAGGTTTTGAAATAATAGTATCGACAACATTTTTCTCTTTAAGTTTCCTTAATTCATTTTTCAATGCTACAATAGCAAAAACCTTTTCTTGAAGTTGAGCATTTAAATCTGAATTTTCAACAGACTTTGCATTGATTTGAGCAATTAGAGAGTCACTAAGTTCTTTGGATTGAACACGTGTCTTTTAATCTAGTCAAATTGATCTTTGTAAATTGATTTCAAATTCTCTCATTCTTTTCTTAAATTTTCATTTTTAGAAAGTAATTTCGCCACACTATGCTCCAATTCAATGTTTATTGTCTCAATTTCATCAATGTCCTTCTTTACTTTTTCCACACTATCTTTTCCACTCAAAGATTTAATTCTATCCTTCAACTTTCTTATGACCGTGTCCTTTTCTTGTGACTGAGCTTTCAATTCATTTATTTCAAATAATTAATTAAATGTGGGAGCCTTTTGGTTTTCACCAGAATTGTCCTTTTTAAATTTTTTTGATTAAGTTGAGTTGTAAGTTCCAAAGAAATGCAATGCTTTTCTAATGTTGAAAAACTTTTTACAAGTTTATCGTAAGCCTCTTTTTCAATGAAATCTTTCTTTTTGAGAAGCTTTGTCGTAAGTTCCAGACACTTACTGCATTCATCTACACATGACTTATTCACATCAAGAATATCAACAGAATTCACAGCAATATGCACAATTTCTTGAGACATGATTTGGTTCAAGAGTTGATCATTATCAATACTAAGTTGTTTGATTTTAATTTCAATATCGTTTTTGTCTATAGAATACTGATCAACGACAGATTCCATTTGATTAAAAACATTTTGAACTTCAGTAATTTCATCTAGAAGAGTTTTATCAAACGCATGAAATGTGTCTTTTAAAACTTTTATAAATGGAATTATTTTAGTTTGAAAACAAGCTTTTGTATGTTTAAAACCCCACGCACTTGCCATTATAGCATCAAATGTAGTTCTCTTTTTCACTACCTTGTCAAAACTGGCAAGATGATATTTTAGATTTTTAAGACATTAATTTACCAAACTTACCTTAGGAAGTTCCCTATGAGCTTCAATTCTAACAGGTGTATGTGACTTATCTGAGGTGTCAAAAGAATGGTTTAAATGTTTTAACCAGAAAGCTTGTTCTGCAGACAATTCTGTTTGAGAAACAAAATGTTTACCAAAATCTTCTTTTATCTTATTCAACTTTGAATAATCAATTTGAGAAATATTAATTTTCTTTTCTATTGAAAGTGGATCATTTTGTTTATCAAGCATCTTTGATCGACTCTCTTCTTCCAAAATTAATGTATCTTCATCATCAATCACAGAAATCACAACATGTTCTTTAGCAATAACACTACCATCATATAATGTAGGTTTAATCCGCTGAGCTTTTTTAAGATATAATGAATTTTGACAACCAAGAGCTTGTTTATGAGTTTCATCGTAAAAAACATGTGGTTTTGTGAGCATATGCATGGCTTGCGTAGATCGATACATCTTACAAATAATATTTTCCAGTTCTTTATTTTGCTTTTCCAAAACAACTTCCTTGCCAATATACTTAGATTCTTTTTCTTTAGATTCTGTTTTAAAAACAGTTAATGTTTTTGATAAAGATTCTTTTTCTTTGACATTATTAGAAAGAGTTTCTTTAAGTGCATCGATCTCCTACTGTAAAATGAATAGTTTGCATTTCTCTTTAGAATTAGGTCATTTATTTGAGAATCTATTAATTTTTCATGGTTGTTCGAATCTGCATTAATTCTTTGTTCAAAAATGGCGACACGTTCTTTGTATCTATCAAGCTCACCGGATAATGATTCATTTACCATTTTATTCGTCTGATTTTCTTTATCCAAATTAGCTACTTGATCAGTCATTTGTTAACCAAAGATAGAACCAATAAACCATTTGGTGCAGAAGATTTAGTATCCTGAATACCCGCATCTTGAGTTTCTTGCAGATATTGAGAATAAGGAATGATATTGCTATCACTGTTTATCTCATTATCTAGAAAATCATCAAGATGTGTTTTTTTAGAATATGTCATCTCTTGCACATCCTGATTAATCATATCGTTCGGATAAGTATCAGAATATGGTACCTCAGAGAGAACATTAGAATCACAGCTTAAAAGATTTGCCATCGATACCGCTTTAGCTGAGGATATATCATCATAATCTGAGTCATAAGCATCCAAATCTTCAATCTGAAAGGCTGAATTCTGAGGGATTGTCTGGTGAGAAACTGGAGCTTCATCCATTCTAGGGTCTGCTAAGAATGCAAGTTGCACTTCATCCAATATCTTACTAGCTTCCTAAGCTTCGGCTAACATTAACTTCTCCTTAAACCATGCAGAATTTCTTGTCCTTTTTGGCTGAGTGCACTGTCTCGCCATATGCCCTTCTCCTTGACAGTTGTAACACTTCACAACTCTTGGTTGACCAGCTGTATAATTTCCCCATGAAGTTGTAGCAATTCCTTTGTTTCCAGTGCCAATAAAACTCTGAGTTTGTCTTCCTTGAACTTGTTGAACGGTGACTCTGTAATCTTGAATGGTTGCCTGATTTCTAGGGTTAGAAGACATTCTGAGTTGATTGTTTGAAGAGGGAAACCTTGATGCCACAACAGATAGGAATGCCATTGATTTGTTAATGCAGTCAATCGGATCTTCTCCTTGCTGAAATGTAGGACCAAACGAGACCAGAATCTATGTGAGGAAATTCAGCTTGAGATTGTTGTGTCAGTGGCAGAGATATGAATGGTTGTGGTGAAACTGATTGTTGTAGTGGATTGACTAGAGTGTATAACAACTCGCAATTTTCATAAATGTAAATATCTATCTATTAAGTTAGATGATGTACAATCTATCAATTATATATGAACTCACCTTTTTAGGGAAATTTTTCGCTTTATTACATTACATTACTTTGCCAATATCTCAATATGCAATATATCCTACATAATTAAAGTTAACGGACTCGGACAACCTACATATGGCAATCCTATCTTCATATATTTCAAGAAATCATCATAAAATATCAAGTCAATATCATAATATCATTTTTACAAAGTACATTATTCCTATAATGTACCATTTGCAACGTTATATCAAAACTCACGTAGAAGTTTTGTCCATGAACAACATATATAGGCCACGGGACGATAATTTCTCAGTGATCTCAAAGGGTCCAATAAACCTAGGTGCTAATTTCTCCTTCTTCCTAAAGCGTACCACTCATTTCTAAGGCGACTCTTTGAGCAAGACATACTCACCTACGCTAAACTCTAAGGGTTTCCTCCTTTTATCGGCATAGCATTTCTGATGATCACATGCAACTTTAAGTCTATCCTTAATCTATGAGATCTTCTCAGTGGTTTCTTGCACTAACTCAGGCCCTATCAAATGCCATTCTCCAACTTCTGCCCACATAATCAGTGAGTGACACTTCCTACCATACAAGGCTTCAAACGGTGCACACCTCATACTAGAATGATAACTATTGTTATACGAAAACTCAACTAATGGAAGATGAACATCCCATCTTCCTCCGAAGTCTAGGACACATGCTCTATGCATGTCTTCCAAAGTCTGGATAGTACGCTCACTCTGATCGTCGGTCTAAGGGTGGTAAGTCGTACTCATGTATAACTTAGTTCCTAATGCCTCTTGCATTGTTTTCCAAAACCTTGATGTGAAACAACTGTCACAATCAGATATGATCGAGATCGGCAAACCGTGCATAGCAACAATCTCATTCAGATTGAGTCTAGCTAACCTATCCATCTTATATTCCTCATGCATAGGTAGAAAATGAGCAGACTTAGTCAACCGGTCCATAATGACCCAAATTGTGTCATGCCCACTACTAGTCCGTGGTAGCTTTGTAACAAAATCCATTGCTATTCTCTCCTATTTCTATTCAGGAATTTCATGTTGATGCAATAAGCAGACGGGCCTTTCCGTATTTTATTCCTTAACCTTCAAATAAGTCAAACACCTACTAACATACACAGCTATATCCTTCTTCATTCCCGGCCACCAATACCTATCCCTAAGATCATAATACATCTTATCAGCTCCTGAGTGTATAAAGTACTTTGACTTATGAGCTTCACCCATTATCAGGGTTCTCACATCATCCTTTAAAGGGAGCCATATTCGATCCAGGTAATACAATGCTCCATCTCCTCTTTACGTATCTAGAGTTTCATTTAGCCCTTTTCTACAACTAGTTGTAGACTCATTCAGTGCCTCTTCCTGAGCGGGTAGTATCTTATACTTGTTACTCGAATGATGGGTTATGGTCAGGGCTCTTAATCCTATTAGGTTTGAATCACCTCCTTCTACTCTGTGCATCATCGACTACATTCACCTACCAGGATGGTAGCGGATTTTCGCAGGTCTAGTCGATGAAAAATTCTTCTTCTCCAGCGACGCTAACGCATGTTTCAATTACTTTTAGTATACAGAAGTCTCTTATGGTTGGTATTGATAACTGGGTCTTGGTACCATACAATGTTGCGTCTTTTGATCTCTAGAGCAAACACAACGACGCCCACATTCCAGTGTGTGTTGGGTGGTGTGTTTTTCTCATGGATTTTCTAAATGCACTAGATTGTATTTGCATATCACACTTAATCTGTGGCTTCATCCACACAACTTTTTCCTAAGCTTTGATGCATCTACGTACACATAAATTATTCTGGGTCCTTTGAGGAGGATAGTTAGAACAGGTGCATTACACAACTTATCCTTCAAAGTTTGAAATGCCTTTTCCTGTTCCTCACCCCAATCAAAGGTCTTACTTTTCTGTGTCAAGATGGTAAGTGAATTAGCTATCTTAGAAAATTTCTTAATGAATCGGCGATAATACCCAGCCAAAGCCTATAATGAAAAGAAACTTCTGACGGTAGTTCTAGGGGGCTTACCCAATTCTTATCAGATGTGACAATCTTATTAGGGTCTACATGAATCCTATCACCATTTATCACATGCCCAAGAAACTGTATCTCTTGCAACCAGAATTCACACTTAGAAAACTTAGCATACAATTTCTCCTTCTTAAGTAGTTCCAAAACTAACCCTAGATGCATTTTCATGCTCCTTCGGGTCCTAGATGTAAATCAAGATATTATCTGTGAACACTATCACACAACTTTGTCCTAGATTAGGTCTACACACTTGGTTCATCAGATCTATAAATACGGCTGGTGCATTAGTCAGACCAAAGGGCATTAATGTGAACTCAAAATGTCCATAATAGGTTCTAAACGCAGTATTTGTATATTTAATGGACACTCTATGCACCTGTCTCTGTGTGTGCGTATTGCGACCTAAGATCTATCTTTGAGTAAGTATTGTAGATTCATTGAAGTTGATCACCACTGGTCAATATATCATATAGGGAGTGGATAACGGTTCTTAATGGCCAGCTTTTTCAACTCTCTATAATCAATGCACATTCTAAAAGAACCATCTTTCTTCTTAACAAATAATACTGGTGCTCCCTAAAGCGACGAGCTTGGTCGAATGAAACCCTTGTCCTAGAGTTCTTTGAGTTGACCTGACAACTCATCCATTTCAGAAGGTGTCAATTGATAGGGAGATTTCGCGACTGGTATTGCTCTAGGGATTAAATTAATACAAAATTCGATTTCTCGAATAGGTGGTAATCCTGATAGGTCATCTGGAAATACCTCGAGAAAGTCTCTAACCCCAATAATCTCTTTTTGTTTTTGTTCCTTGGCCTTAGCACTCATTAGATGTCTCATTTTCTCTTCTGGTCTTATCCTATAACTCTAAGTACTTGGCCATCTTGTAGGGGTATTCTAAGTACTTGGCCGTCTTGTAGTGATTAAAAGGAAAATTCAAAGTTTTGAAAAAGATTGTTTCAAAAACCGTTCAAAAGATGATTTATGACTGTCTATTGTACATAATTGGGTAAATGGTCTAAGTCATGTCCGGTTTTGGCCGTTTTCTGCAATGAACATAATGAGGAATGAGTGGCTTAGTGGTCCATACTATTTATGTTTCATTAGGATTGGTTGTATAATTCAGTGTTTTCTGAATCTTTGAAAACTTTGTTTCTTGGAAAACTTATTCAATTTATAAATAAAAAAGACGTATTATTGTGTCAGAAAGTGGTAATATTTCACTAAAAGTTTTAAGAATATAAATTTATACTCTTGGATTTATTAAAATCGTTGTCACAAACTTGTGTTTTGCCAAATTGGTATTTTCAAAATCAAAGTATATTTTTATTATTTTTGAAAGAGTATCATTTCACAAATACTTTTTTTGTGAGGAAATTCAAAATAGAAAGAGAGATAAAATCATACGTGAAAAAGCAAATCAAAGTATGCTCGAAAAAGAAATGCCAGAGCATACAAAATGAGATCAAAAGAATAAGACGAATAAAGCGTATGGCATGTGCCCGAAAAAGCAAGAATTGACACATGAGAAAGAAAATGATCAGAATATGCTCAAAAAGAATTGCCAGAGCATATAAAAACAAACAGAGTGGAGAGACATAAATGTTATATAAATGTGTATTACATAAATTTTATCTCATTTCACTAATCACTTTATGTCATCATATAGTATTCCACATGGCTCAACAAGTAATTCCAGCTGCTCAACTTGTTCCAAGATTTCATACAATTGGGAGATGCAACAATTACGCGGTGCTGCAGAGTATTCCATGCTCTCCTGAATGCAAGATCGTTGGGCAGATTCTACTTGATCATCCACTAAGCTATGCTTTAACTGCCACTGCTGATGTCCTTGTTGTGTACTTACAATAATTCTGGAGGACGGTTAGCAAAGTACCTGGTCCTGAAGACACGATCAAGTTTATGTTGAATACTCAAGAGTCTATTTACATAGTGGATATGTTCTGAGACATTCTTCATTTGCCATTGGAAACTCCTAAAAATCCATTTGTCGCACCAGTCAACATTGAAACTATTGAAGCTTTCATGAACAGGGTTGGCTATCAAGGTATGGTTGATAAGTGAGCGCCTTCTACACGAAGAGTCTAGCTCAACCATGGCAAACAATGTTCAAGGTGTTCAACCGCTGCTTAACCACAAGAACATCTAGACACGATCAAACAAAGATCAATATTCTTTAAATGTTTCATGCCGTGATCAACCGAACAAATGTTGATTATGCTGCTCTTCTATGGTAGGATTTCATGAACAATGTGAATCAGAAGAAGGAAGCCATCGAGTATCCTCGATTCATCAAGCTCATAATTGCTGATTTGATGAAGAAATTTCCAGACATTCCTCAAAGGATTAAATAGGATTATCATTCTATCAAGGATGATATTCCATTAGTTAGTGTGTATACTACTGGGAATGTGCTTGTACGAGGGATGCTGATTCCGAATGCGTTTTTGACTAAGGAGATCCATGCCATTGATGACTTTAAGGAGTATGAAACGGTGTTTATGAATGTAGATGTTCCAATGAATCAACCGCAACCGGTTGTTTCTACCTAAGAAACGCATAGGTCTACACCTAGAGCCCATAGGACACTTACCCTTACCGTTAGTCCTCAGGGAAAGAAGAGGAAGCACACTACTAGAGAATCAAGTTCACCACAAAAATCATTAAAGATAACTATTAGACAACAAAAATTAATTGAAGAAGAAAAAGATGATGATGACTCTGAGAATGGGTTAGAGCCCGGGAGTCATAAGGACAATCCATAACATGTTGATGATGATGATGACAAAGATGCAGAGAATGTAGATAAGGAGGAAGGAGGTGAGATGGTTAGTTTGGAGACTAGGACTGAGGAGATGCAGACACCAATTCCCACAAAACTTAGATCCCCTAGGACAATCTTATCTTCGGATAAGAATATTACTCTGGAATTAACGGATACTGTATGACTCCCACATACAGCTACATCTAACACTTCACACTCCAAACAACGAATTTCTAGTAAGTGTAGTCATCTTCCAGGTGCGCTTCGTAGGATGTGTAGAAGTCAAGGGTATATGATCAAGAACATGGAACGAAAGTGCGTAACAACTAAACAGTTCTAGAAGACTCACAAGCAAGTTAATCAAGTTCTTCATTAGGGTGTATCACAACTTTCTAAAAAAGCTACAAAAGATTTGATTGAAAATAACTTGAAACCATGCATTGCTGCAACCATAATTGAAGATCGTGATGTTTTTCATTTATAAGTACCAGATCTTGTTTCTCAAGAATTTAATGCACAAGAACTAAAGATTATAGAAGACCTTTTCAAGAATTACCTACAAAGCAATGGTATTCAAGTTCATCCTACCACAACCACTTCAACTAAAACAACTTCATCAGCTAATCTTCAACAACAACTGTATTTCAAGATGAAAGGAAGTCTTCAAGATCGAGCTAATGATCCAACATTGTGGGAGGTACTGAAACATAAATTTGAAAAGTCTTCAACCTCTAATACTTCTTGCAGGGATGATGATATTCACTCAAAAAGACATGATGACCATCAAGAGGACGATGATTCTCCTAAGGGGGAGAAAAGAGTAAAAATACATAAGACATCAAAAAGTTCAAAGTCTGCAAGGGGTTCTTCATCTAAGCATTCAGCTAAAGATTACACAACTTTTGTGTCCAAGCAACAACAACAACAACAAGAATGGGATGCATGGCTAGAGGAAATAGTTATTGATGAAGATGAGGTGATCTCGGAAGATGAAACACCTGAGCTAATCACAAAACTTCAAGATGTTGATAAATGTGATCTAACTATCTTTGATTATGAAAGAATGAAGGCTACACTGAATGATGCATTAAGTAATCAGTTCAAGAATGCATAAGAGTATGCCTATCATTTGGAATAAAC
>BQNB010160216.1:0-14823 GCA_026074375.1 Tanacetum coccineum | reverse complement strand
TTACAAGGAACCGATCTAACCATTTTACAGAATAAAACTATACAATTTTTTTTAATCCATATCTAAACATATAAAAAAACATAAAATAAAAAGAAAAGTTTGTAGATCTCAGTTTGGTTCACTTGTATAACAAATCCTTCAAGATTACAAGAGTGTCAACCATAACACATCCTAGATCAGATTTTGAAGTTTTCACTTCTCTTTTAATTTTTGAAATTTAAAGAAAGATCAATAACAAAGGTGTCAAGATCTTTTTCTTTCTTTCGGTTTGTTAAGTACGAGAACAAAAACAGAAAAAAATAATTAGAATAACAAAGATCTCAGTTGGGTTGTTTCGTATCTCTTGAGAAATTTAGAGATCTAAGATCTTCAAACGAAAAACGAAACATGAAAAATGAAAATAACAAAGATCTCAGAATTAGTCTGACTCGTATCTCCTTAGAACTTTAAAGATCCATAAAGATCTTCACAAAACGAGAAACCCATCTCTTTATAGATCCTTTGAAGCAAAACACTTTTTTTCCGAAACTATAAAAGAAAAGAATAAAACACGTTTGTTTCATCTTTTCATTTGTTTCGGTATAAGAAAAATAAAAGAACAAAACGAACTAGTTTTATCCCTTCTTTGTTTCAGTACAAGATAAAAAAACAACATTAACAAAAGTTAACCTACCTGTGACTTCTTTGTACAATATCTTGAAGCAGTGTCTACAATTTTTTTTGACACGTTGGATCTAAAGAAAAAAAGAAAAGAGTTACATTTGTGTGTCAAAGTGGTTATTGTGTATTAAAGAATCTGTGGTTTATGTTTCAAATTCAATAGACACATAAAAAGTAGGCTGATTTGGTTTGATATTTGAGTAGATCTACAAGAAGTCAAAAGTGGTAAAGTGTTTTTGCGTGGTGTTTGATAACGTATGGTAGTTTGAGAGAAAAAGAAAGTGTAGCGGCTATTCTTTTTTTGTTACTCCCTCCGTCTTAAATTAATAGTCCATCTTTCCATTTTGAGTTGTTCCAAAATTATTGTCTCCTTTCAAATATAGTTGTGAGTAATGTAGCAAGTTTATCATATTTCCCCTAATGATACTAGAAATTACAAACTTTATTCAAAGCTTTAATTAATTCCATACGGGTAAAACCGTCATTCTGCAAAAAAGTAAGAGAGAGAATGCAGTAATGATTATATTTTCTTAAACTGTGTGTTTTTGGTCGGGGACAATTAATTTGGGATGGAGGGAGTATTTGTTTTAGGGTTAGGTTTGTTGTAGTTTTATATACTACACATATTAGGGTTGGTTAAATTTTGTTATGGGCTTATATCTGTTCAATACGAATTTTATAAGTTAAATGGGCTGAATTTCATATCAAGTTTAACAATAAACTTTGAGACGATTTTTTTTTTGATAAAATGTAACCATGTGGGCTGATTTTTATACACATGAAATCTTTAACGTTGAACTTTTGTTATAACTTTAAGTTATGAATTTAATAGCGGGTCGATAATCCGTGATTGATTATAATTTTGAGTAGAATTTTTGGGATTATTTTTTTTGCTACGTTTTTTAATTGAGCATAAAAAAATCGTTCGCGGGATATTCGTTGGTCATGATTACTTGCGAGCATTTATCAAGTTATTCGTTGAAATTTTTGTGGAATTAAAAAAAATAATAATTAAAAATAATAATTAAAAAAAATCAATCGAGTTGGGTGAGTTAGAGTTAACTAATCAAGTGTCTCGGATTTGTTCATCATGTATATGAGTAGTTGGGATAAGTTGAGTCTCGAATCATATAAAGCAAAGTGTGAAAAACTTGAGAAAGAAAACGAAAAATATATAATTACTTTTTCTTCGCTTTACGATAATGAAAGACAATATACTAAAAAGATTAAAGAACAAGAGGATTCACTTGACACGGTGAGTGGTCAATTAGCTGAGCTGAATAACACTGTTAAGATTCAACAAACGATAATTTCATAGCTAAAAGAGTGTCTATGTAAAAAGGATTCTGAAAATGAACATCTGAAGTCAAAGATTGTTGATTTTACAATGGTTCAAAATCTTCGAGCGCAAGGTAAAGAACTTCAGAGTGAAAATAAACATTTAAAGTCAAAAGTTGTTGATTGTACAATGTCTCAAAATCTTCAAGTGCAAGTTGAGGAACTTAAGAGTGTAAATGAAAGTTTGAATTTATCGGTTGAAGAGCTATATAAGGCACGTGCACTTGAAGAAGCGACTTTGAGAGAAATATGAATTGATTAATGCTTAGTGTAAGAAAATACGATTGCTGGAAGAACAATCTGAGATTTTTCATGAGGTACCATCTGAGTTTGATTCAGAAATAGTTCATGACACACAAGATAACTCAGAAAATGATTTGATTTTGAGTTTGCAAACAAAATTAAAAGAAACTGCTGAATTAGTTGTACGTTTTTCAGATGAAAAATATTGTGCTTTAAAAGAAACTGAGAGCTTAAAAGTTGAAATAAAAAGTTTGCAAACTGAAAATAAAGTTCTAAAAACAAGAGAATCTGAGTTGTTAAAAGATGTTGGTCAAATGAAATCTCAAGTTTCGGAACTTTTAGAGAAACTCGAGAGTTCAGATCAAGAGATGAAACAACAAATCATTCTTTTTTAAGAAGACAAACGAATGTTTTTGACTAAAAATGAATTTCTTGAAAAAGTGTCTTATTCGGTGCAAAAAGAGTCTAATGATTTGTTGGCTTCCATTGATGTTTTGAAACAATGACTTGAAACAAAGTTTAAGTTTTCAAAACATGATACTTCTCTTGAGAAAATGATTGAAATGATCGAGAAAGAATATGAATCAAACGTTTCAAAGATTTCCATTACAAGTTCAACGTTTGAGACTAAGAATTTGGAACTTGTAAAGGAAATGGGAGATAAAGTGATGTCACACCCCTAGACGGGGCTTAGACGAAATACGTGTCCGGGGGCGTGAAGTCATAACAATCCGAACACAAAGAAATAAAGAACTACCACTAATCATGGACATTTGAAAAATAGTTGTACTCGTTGCATAAAGAAAATAAATTTAAGTTTTACAACCAGTCATAAGAGAGTTAAATGTAGCGGAAGCATAACAAAGTTTGATAATGACAACGAGTATATAAATAGATAAGTCTTGAAATTAGCGAAGTCACATAGCACATAGACTCCATTTAGCATCAAGAATCAAGCCAAGCTAAGCACCTAAGAAAACATGTTTAAAACGTCAACATAATATTGGTGAATTCATAGGTTTAAGTTAATACAAGAGTGGACCACAAGATTTCAAAACGCATGCGACTACTATAACAGATACAACATCACATAAAAGTATTTACTGTTATGCTAAGCTCATGACACCGATGCTAATAAAGTAGGGCATATCATATCATGCCACATAGTATTCCTGCCCTTAACTGGTGTCCCAAACCAAAGACCACCACAACGCACAATCGACATGACATATATCTGTTTGTTCACAGCTAATTTAGAACCAAACCAGATAGGGGTAATTAGTCCCAATAGATCTATTTATGCATTCGCGCTCACTTAACCAATCCAATTGGCCATATGCGACTAACGGTTCATGATAGTTCGGGCAATAGTGGTTTGTAAGAGAAACTTTAAGCAACACATAAACATGTAAAACCTCACAGTAGAACTTGTGTCCAATTTTAAAAGCAAACAATGTTTCTCACCCCAAATTATAAAGCATTTGTAAATCGGTAAAAACATAGGGCTATGAACTCACCTTAAGCAAGTGGTGAATCGATAATCAACGAGGGAGAAATAAAAGCCTACGTCCTACATCTCGACCTAAATAAATGACGCGTCTTAGGTAAACGAAAGATAACCGAAACTTGTACGACACGCTTTCAAGAGAAAATACATCCATATGTGTTTGTGCTTTAGTTTGTTTAATAAAGTACGACTAAATAAAATTATAAAGTTTTTCGTCAAGTCATGGCGTTTATCCAAAAATTACTACTTTTAGAAAGTTTCTATTTTAGGAAAGTTTTTAGTTTCAAGACGTTAATACCGTCCCCTATATTTGTTAAGTTTCCATATTTTCAAAATGCGCTAACTATCCATAATCGCTAAACTTTCGAGTCTGATCCGCTAATGTTTTACCAAACTTACTATTTTTAGTAACTTTATCGCTTTTCCTAAAATACGTTTATGACGTCTTCAAATGATGTTAATCTATATATATATATGTGTTACTATATGTTTCGCTAGTGTTTAGAAAGTCCAAAAATGTCTGAAAGTATCCGAATACCCTTTTTACTATTCACATCTGCACACTATTCATTGGGTTTTGCCGAAAAATGTTTCAAGTTTCATTTGGTTATAACTTGGCCGTTTTAAATCTGATTTTAAAGTGCGATATGTGAAAAACTATCTATTCGAAACAAGCTCTTCAAAAACTACTTTTATGCCTAATGAAAACATTTTTAGGTCGCTCAAAACCTTAAAACAAATTTGGGACAGCAAGCTCTTTTTGTCAAAAACGCAACCAAAATCCACCCAAACTTCATAATAGTGCCTAGTCTAGCCTAATCTCCGTTCACAACTAATCCACAACAAAACCAAACCTAAATCTAACCTAATCCCCTTCATTTCTATTGTTGCAACCCACTTTTCAACTCATCTCACCATAACTTATAAAACAACAAATATAATACTTTCATTTTTATAAAAGTTGTAAAGATGTTTTATCATTTCTTTTTATAAAAGTAATACAAACACATGGACTCTTAAACTTGAACAATACTCATAAGAATCAAAGAAATGAAACAAGAGGTGACTAAGAAATACTTACAAGAATGAAAACACAAGTAGAGAATCACAAGATCTATACCCAAGATGACTAGATCTATAAAACCCACTTATAAAATTAGAAACCCTAATTTTATAATCTTGAGAAAACCTTGAAAATCAACCAACCAATACTTGGATCTACCTTAAAAACCATTGTAAATAAACTTAGAACACTTGGATCTTGAAGAAAATCAAAATTTATGGATGTGTTTGTGGGTGTGTTTGATGTCGTGACCCAAAGGAGAGAAAGAAGGAGAGACAAAAAAATTTGTGAGGCTATGCTTTGAATAAAAAAGACCTAAACTTGAGAAAGTGTGGTATTTATAGGCTCAATTTAGGGTTTTAAGGGTTCAAAGGTGCACACATGTGACCAACACACACCAAATGGGTGTGTCTTGGTGGTTTCGGCCGAACTAACCCCAAAGGACCCAAATGGGTTCAAATTTTGCATCATGGCTCACAATAGATGTATGAAATGGTCCTTGGTTCGTCAAATAAAGTCAACATGTGTAAGGAGTCACATGTTTGAGGTTGCATGGGATACCTACACAAGAGAGTGACACTCTCATGTGTCACTTTCTATACTTGCATGCACACATGGGTGGGGCTTCCAAAATAAGATGTCATTTATTTAATTTAGGATGCATGGTGACATTGTGGTGGTTTTAGGCGTCCAATATGACAACCAAAGGGAGATGAACGAAATGTTTAGCATTACAATGCTTGACGGATGGTAACTCGAGTTTACACGAAAAGATTGCGGGTTTTCGGGGTTCCGTTTGGTCAAAAACGCAATTTAAAGGATAAAACCCTAAAATTAATATCGAAAGTGATTAAAAATCACGAAACACTTAGAAAAGTTATAATATCTCATATTAAGCCTAAATTAATTCATAACCGATGCCGAGACGCGTCCGATGATGTTTTTCAGATTTACGCGGTTTGACGTCCTGGTAAACTGTCAGATTCAAACGTAACGTATAAAAGTCAAAAGTAATAATCGGAAGAGTTTAAAAATATTGACCTGAACTTACGGGGTGTGACAAGTAAAATGTTTTGATGACGAGAAAAAGGTGTTTGAAAATAAGATTTCAAAGATGGAAAAGGACCTAGCTCAACGAGTCAAAGATTTTGATGATGTCAAAACAGAGCTTTCAAGAAGAACTGATAAATTTGAAACGTATTTTTCAAATCTTGAAAAACAAAATGCTTTATTAAAATCGCAATTCGCATCTCAAAATTACACTTCATTGCAAAAAGACAACAATGATTTGAGAACATCCTATAATGTGTTAAAAGAAAAACATGAAACTTTTTGTGAAAAACTTGAAAAAGATAACAATGATTTGAAAATGCATTATAAGAGATTGTTTGATTCAATAAAACAAAAAAGGTTGATTCTCAAGTTTTCACAAAATCAATTCCAAAAGTGAATGTTTCAGAAAAGATTTACACGAGTAAATCTTCAAAACCGATTTCAAAAAAGGTTTCTCAATTTACTACTTATTCTTTGCAAAAAGATAGGAAATATTTGAAGAAACAACATTCATTCGAAACATTTACTTCTCAAAATCATGTGAAAAACGAAAGTTCAAAACAAATGTGGAAAAGTAAGGAAAACATTTCCAAACGGTTTAAGTATTCGAGGGATGAAATGTTTTCAATGCGTAAAAGAGATGATTCAGTTTTTGAAAAAGGTGAAAGATGTAAGGTTTCCATTCATTTCGAAAAGAATTTTTCACAATGAAACAGAGTTTCAACAATATATGAAAATCTTCATCCTCCTCAAGGGTCAAAACATCGAATGAAACACCGAGTTTCAAAATGGTGTTTACACCTTTGAAAAGTTTTAAAACTCCTAATGAAACATCAAGGTTTTATAAGTCAAAATGGACAAATGAGAAGAGCTTTAAGTCTCCGTTGGTTCCAAGAAAGTTATTTCAAAATGAAACACTGGGTTTCAAATCTCCTTGGAATTCAACTTCTATGCATCAAATCGACGCAACTTACATTTGGTTCTCCAAATATGGTAAACCCGTTAGCAACGTGCTTAAGTGGGGTACCAAAAGTTGTTGTTTAATTTGATAGGAACTTCAAATTGTTTCTTTTAGTTTAAGAAAATTAAAAAAAATACAAAAAGATTTTCCTTTATAAAAGTTTTAGAAAAGACAAAAAGATTTTCTTTTATATAGAAAATTTAGAAAAATACAAAAAGATTTTCTTTTATATAAAATTTGATAAAAAGTTCAAAAAGATTTTCTTTTATAAGTTTT
Source organism: Tanacetum coccineum (assembly GCA_026074375.1). Lineage (NCBI taxonomy): Eukaryota > Viridiplantae > Streptophyta > Magnoliopsida > Asterales > Asteraceae > Tanacetum > Tanacetum coccineum. The sequence goes on along the minus strand of BQNB010160216.1, from coordinate 7,722 downwards.
TAGAAAAGACAAAGTTTTTCTTTTATACCAAATTTTATAGAAAATACAAAACGATTTTTAGTTTCTATAATTGCTTTCATACATTTTCAGTATGAAACCCGAGCTTTAAAGAAAAAAAATTACGTGTCAGTGCATTTATCTTTGAAAAAGAAGAGAAGTCTTCTTTGACTTGAGTCATTGATACATATTTTTCAAAATCTTTATGTGGTACTTAAAAGATAAAATCAATTTGTTTTAAAAGTCAATGATCTCAAGTTGATGAGTTACAATCGATTTGAATTTTAAAATGTGGTACTTTCAAGATAAAATCAATTTTAAAAATGTCTTCAAATCGATGTATTTTTTTGTGAAAAGTGTCTAAAGAAATAAATGACTCAAAAGTGCAAAGAGGAACTCTCTTATAAATGTTTTAACGAAGATATGGTATTTTCCGAGGGGGAGTGTCCGTATATGTTGTTGAAAAATTTTCAGAAAGAAACGAAAATGGAAAATTGTTTTACATTTCACCTTCACATATCCGTATTTTTTCGTTTTTAGCTTCATGTTAAAAATGTTTCTCGACATATGTTAAAGGGGAGTGTTTTTATAATGATTGAAAACTTTTAAAGATCAAAATTTTCTTCTTCATATGATGTTTGTAAGAATGATGAAAAATAGAAAGAGAGATTTGTGAGAGAAAAATAGAAAGAGAGAAATGAGAAATCGTATACTTAAAAAAATGAAAGTATATGTCATGTGCTTCAAAAGCAAGAACAGCACATGAAAAGAAAAAGAGAAAAGTATGCAAGAAAAGAAATGCCACTGCATACAAAAACGACGATTTCAGATTTTCATCATGGTTTTCACGGACATTCTTTCTAAAGGAATTATCTCGGCGTATGTTGATTGAGTTGCACGATGTGATTTAGTTACTCCCAAAATACTCTTATGATCTTCCAGAACCAGAATTGATCTACCCCGGAGTCTTCCTTTCAATTTAGAAAAGTTAGGTCTAGGTGATAGAGTTTGTGGTGCAAATCAACATATTTTGAATGCCAAAAGGACTTAAGTGATAAAGCTTTGAATGAAAAAGAATGAACGAAAATGATAAAATTGTCAAAAGTGACAAGAATTTGATGAAGAAAATAATCGAATGCTAAGCAATGAAAAGGTTGGAGTTGAAAAGTGAGAGGCTTATAAGAAAGATGAAGGGTGTTTCTCCTAAACTAAGATAGAAACCAGGTCAACTCATAATCTATCGGATTTCATTCGTTGATTTCTGGTATTGAAGTCGACGTCATGGACCCAGTGATGTAAATGCACAACCCCTCCTAACCACTCAAGTACTTCTTAAAAAGTGTTTGTTTCATTCTCACAGAGATTAAACGCATAATCTATCGACTTCTCATTCCGATAAAGTTGATATTGAATAAAGGACATTCTGCTCCAGTCCTTGCTTACTAAAAGTGCACAAGAGTCTAGAGCCAATTTGATATTCAATGAAAATATCTTTAGGACACAACAGTACGTTTGTATTAAACATCAATAATACAAAATGGTACATAAGTATATGTCTTCGTGACATTTGCATATCTTCGTGACATTGCCGGAACATTCTGGAGTGATACTATTAAATAGTATTCATAATGATTGAATGGAAATCCTACCAGTGCTAACTTCATGCCAACGCTGAACGTATGTCACTATTTGAAAATGATTGTTTAATGATTCAAATACGTATTAACTAGTAATCTATGTGATCTGGTGGTTATGTGTTTCCCCGGGTAACACAACACTAAGTTTACGAGATCAATGCTTATTTGGATTTCATGATCATATTTATGTATCTTTATCATCGGGATATTGATTTGATCATATTTTTCAAATATTTCATCGGGAATTTTTAAAGCATGATCTTGTGATGAATGAACTTCATGGTTAATGTGGAAGATGGTTCTTCAACTCTTCAATATTTTTCCATTCATCTTCTACAACATACAACAACAACATTTCTACCTTTCACAAGCATGACTGCTTTAACGAATCTTATAATGACAAAAGTTTCTTTCAACCTTCACGAGAATGATAACAATCATATTTGTTGGTTTAAGGGAGGTTATGGGTTATTTGGGGAGGTATGTTTGGTTTATAAAGAGAGAATGTTTGATTTTTTAAGAGAAAAGAAAATTAAAAAAATTTTAATATCAGTATTCATGGACTTCAAAGGATATTCTTCACCCGGAGCTTATTTGGAAGCTTATATGGTCATGATGCTCACGATGGATCATAATCATCATGAGGGGGAGAAAATATAAGCTAGTATTGCCGTAATATAGAGATATAAGAATTTAGTATATTTGGGTGAAAATGTAAGGTCATGTCAAGTATATGAAAGGGGAGAAGATATAAGAAAGAATATATGGGACAAGTCAAGATACTAGCAAAGAAATTGAATCAAAAAAAATCGTTATGGTAAAAGTAGTTTGATTAAGAAGATAAGATTCGTATTCAAGATTGTGGTTACTTCATCAAGTGTTTTGAATAAGCTGTAGTGTTTCATTAACTTCAAAGATCGATGGAGATAGCCGGTTCGACATTTGCATGGAATTGCTTCTCAAGAATATCGACATTGTCTTCAGACAATCAAAGTTTACTACTTCAATATTCAAGAGATGGATATGTAATTGAGGGGGAGCTTAAAGAATATGAAGATTCATGTGAAAAGTAAAGTGTTCAAGTCTTTTACAAAGAAATACTCAATCAATATCATCGTGTTTCAAGATCTTTCGTCAGCAACATTATGTGATTGAAATCTAAATTCAAGATCAAGTTCGAAGATAAAGATTTCATATAAGATTTTTTTTAAGATTCAAGTTGCTCAAAAGAAGATCAAGTTAGCTTTTGGTTAGTTCATCTCTAGTCGAGAAAGTGTCAAAGTACTCCACTACCGGTTCTTCCGTTGTTGCCCCATCACCTTCATTGGGACCCTTATTTTGGGGTTTATCATCATCTCGTATGATCTCGATGAACATTACCTCTCCATCATCCTCTTTAGAGCAGACAAATTTCGTATTGGAAGATTGGAGAACTAACCCGAACGATTCAAGCATTGAATTTAGCTTTCGTACTTGTTTTGTGGTGATGGAAGCAAATGGATCAGGTTGTGGGTGTGGGTAAGAGTTGGTGTTTCCGGGGTTGCCTTCTTTTTGTTCCACGTCAAGCTCATTAACTTGGGGTTCTTCGGGCTACTAGGGGTGGATTGTGATGGCGTTAATTGAGCTATGGATTTGTGTTGAGCATTGTGGGTCCATTGTTAGGTAAGAACAAGCAGACGAAACTGGGTGAGTCCCCAGCTTTGGGTTCTTAACTGTATCACTAGGTAATGTGCCCGTCATTTGATCGGTGATGGCTTTCAACACAGTGTCTATTTTTTTGGTCATCTCACCTTGTTGTCGTTTGAAATCGGCTTCAAACTTAGACAGTCTAGCGTCTTGAGATGCCATGAATTCGAAAACCAGTCCTTCTATATTTGATTGATTGTTAAAATTTTGAGGACGGTTCTTGAAGGAACGGTTCGGCATCAAACCATTAGATTAGAACCGGTTAGGTGGGTTTGAGAAATTATTTTGGGAATTTTGGGGTTGTCTCCACCTAAGGTTTGGGTGACTTTTCCATGACGAATTATAGATGTCACCAAGGTTGTTTTGCTCGGGCTTGAAAGTATACCACTTGCCTCTCGCTTCATCGGTACGCGAGGATGCGTATTCAACAAAGGCTTGTTCAGGGTCTTCCATGCAATACTGAGTGTCGTGGAGACCACTATAGATTTCACATGGGGTAGTGATTTTATTTACTATAGTATGTTGTGTCGGAGCAAGATGAGCTTTCATCAAGCGTTGGACTTAATTTTCGAGCTAGATTAGACGGCAATCGGATGTACTCGGGACATCTTGAGGCAATGCAATTGCCTTGACCGGCTTAGCGAAATCCCTTGGGTCATTCCAACTTTCGTTGTCATAGAGGGCGAGGTCCTCTAATAATGCCCATGATTCTTCGGCGTTGAGGTCACGAAGCTTACCACCGACCGATTGGTTAATGGTTCGTCTTATGACAGAATTGACATGGTCATAAAAAATTTAGACTTGAAGCCAAAGGTCGATGCCATGATGAGGGACTTTTGGAGTAAGTCCTTGAAACGAGTTCATGCTTCGGATAGATATTCTTCATGATGTTGTTAGAACATCAGGATATCGTTGCGAAGTTTTGCAGTCCTTCCCGGTGGAGAGAATTGAGCAAGGAATCGGGTAGTAAGATCCTCCCATGTGAAGATGGATCCTGCTGGAAGGCGTTCAATCTAATTGCTAGCTTGATCACGTAGGGAAAATTGAAATAAACACGGGCGCGCTCTTTCCCTATTTTCACCGTCAAGGTCAAGTGAGTCCACAAGTTTACGAAAATCCTTGAGGTGTTGGTTTGGATCCTCGGACCGAAGTCTGTGGAATGAGCATTCGTTTTGCACCAACCGGATGATGTCGGATCGAAGAGGTACCACGTTGTTCCCTTTAGGGAGCTCGATGGTATTCCTATAGCCCTCGTGGCTTGGTTTGGAGTCATCTCCTAGAGTACGGATAGGATTCTCATCTCCCATGGTGGTTGACGAGAATGGGTTACAAAACAATTAACACGAAGAAAAGATAGACTACAAGAAAGCTAATGTGCAGGAATTAACTTCTCACTTGAAAGGATTCAAGCAAGTAAAACTAAGCTAAACTATGATCAATACCTAACTATTCCCCAGGCGGCGGCGCCAAAAACTTGATGTGCGGTCATCGTAGGACTTCTACACGAGAAGTTTTACAACTCCCTAGGCAGTGCACCTAATCGTTGTAGTGTAGTATAGGCAAGACTCGGGGTTGTTTATCGTTCACTCGAGGAATAGGTTGGGAAGGCTTGATCATGATCTAACAGAATTCTAAGGGTTGAGGGAATATTCTTTTTGTATTTTTGTGTTTTATAGAAAGCAGGTAAATCATATAACTGGAGAGGTGGTTTGGTATAAGATAAAAGATTACGTTTATTTAATCATGTATTACTCCTTAGATTGCTTCTCTTGGTGTTATTGCCTTGTCACACTTGTGATGATCTGTGTAATTATTTCCTAAAGCATGAACGAATTACACGAACCCGCCGTCTACTTAGTATGCCGCTAGAGCAACGCACAAGCAGGTAAGTATGAAGGAATATTACACAGGCCCTGAGTACTATAAGTGCATGTAAAATATATTAAAAGTGGATCATCCATATTAGGGAGCAAGATAGTATGAAGACCGTTACCCGATGGTATCCTTTCTACACAATCACGTTTCCCTAGACATATCAACATCGATGCAGACAAAAGCTGGTTTTCTAAGACCTAACGTGCACATCCATCACAAAAAGCAACACCACTAAGATCTACATTCTAGATTTCATACAATCATAAATAAACACAATAGGAGGTTTTTAAAATCCATGCAATGTTAATAGATAAAGAACAATAGATCAAACAACACATAGACATATTGAATGATTAAGTAAACCTTACTTGATTAAAACATGAATTGGAAGAAGTACAATAGGGTTTTTAGGCCCTAAAATCGTCTCCTATAGCTGCTAAACGAACTAGGGTTCGTACCCTCTTTTTATTCTAAAGTTACACACTGAAAACCCTAAATTCGGGTTTGTATATATAAGAAAATCGACGTGACGGCGTCGCGTTTTAGTCGTGACGCCGTCGTAAAATGAATCTTCTAGATCTGCGTTTGAGTCGGTGCGAGCTGACGCCGTCTTGAAATGTGTGACGCCGTCACTTGATGAGTTGTGACGGCGTCTAGTATAGCATATGACGCCGTCTCCAGGCTCTGTGAGCACAAATCTTCAAGAGTCTTGGTGTTGGTCCGTAGTCTTGTCCGTTTCTTCTCCAAATGAGCCCAAGTCACGTGTAATTCATCCAAATGTCTTCCAAATGAGAAATACCTGAAAAGGAACGATTAAGTACCTATTTTGGGCATAAACACACGATTTTGGGGGTTAAACGACCCCGAAAAAGTGTATAAAATGACACCTCATCAAATACCCCTACACTTGGGATTTGCTTGTCCTCAAGCAAATGGGCTTTTCTATCTAGACAATAACAATATGAGGGGTCATTTTACCTACTCTTTAAACATATTCTACAACACAACTTTCTAGACCTCGTAATTAAAAGCACGGAAAATATATACTAGCACCTCACATAAGTGTTTGGGGATTCTCTCTTTCACTCGGTTGTATAATAAATTATAACATATTGGAGAAACAGAAAATCAACACTCATTACATGTCATAGCATATAAATTACCATAGGCTTAGTAAAGGATCAAACCTCCACAACTAGGTGCAAGTATTATTCATTACTATCTAAGAGGTCTTTTAAAGGGTTGTGGGGTGTAGGTGTAAGATAACATATAATGGAAACGAAAACGGATGAGATACATTTGGGTGGCTTTGGGTGAATTTAGAGTGGAAGGGTTAGCTAATTATTTACACAAATACACTCTGGTTTGGTTGCTAAGCCAAGACTCAGATGAAGATCTACAAACTCTACACAACTCTACATCAATATCTTTCTTTTTCTTTTCTCATTTTTATTGAATAACATAATAAATCACATGGGGTTTATAATACGTACCCCTACACTTGAGATTTTACATGCTCAATATTTACAATCTATCTAATGACCCGATTTGAGGTGGATCAAAATAACATAGAGATCATTTGACAAACATATGAGGTATTGACTTAACTTTTCTTCCCCATTCTTCCGCGAAATAAATACTACCATGAACCCTAATCGTCCCAAAAATGTATTTACAAGGATAGGGACTTAGCAACCGTGTACTCAAATAATTAACTTGGGTTAAACACAATAATGTACTAAAAATGAGTACATACAAGGTAGGCTAAGGCTTTTTGGGTGTAATGATTGGTTTAAGGGTTAACAATGCTCTTCATTAATAATCTATAATTCACCAGAAAATTACAAGAACCGTGAAAAAGGATAGGCTCGCAGGGTTATACTAGGGGTATCCTACACTAATAATGAGTGCATGGCAAGGGTGTAGGATAGTTATATGATCGATGTGACCATCATAACAATTACATGTTTAAAACAAGGGTTAATCCTAATTCCTCTTATCAAGCAAATCCTAATACTTACTATGCGGTATCGGGATGCATCACAATAATAAGTTCTAGAATTTAATATGCTACCGATACACTCATATAATTTAATACCGATCTCAATGCTCCAGAAAAGGCGATGAAGACCACATGTACACATCCGTAACGATGTAATAGACACATGTGACTGCTCACTCCTTAACTCGAGAAAGCAAAAGGTATAAACTATCTTGGGTATCAATAATAGATACCCGAATTCCTAAACATCTAAAGGCGAACCTCACATTATGTGAAAACAAAATTTTTGTTTTTGATGAAAAATTTCCTGCACTTGATTCCATAAGTTAATTCCTGTACAAATGGCTGCATAAAACCTGAGATTTAACAATTAAATCATATGACTTGAAACTGACGCGAATTAATCTAAACAATTTATTTAACATGCTTGAACTTGACTCAAAAGCCGGATAAATGCCCCTACACTCATTATTTGCAAACTACCTTTGATTGAAATTAAGACGAGGTTGAAGACAAACAAAGCAT
>BQNB010160215.1:3831-14824 GCA_026074375.1 Tanacetum coccineum | reverse complement strand
TAAGAGTTATCTCTAAACATCAGGACACGCAAATATACGATGCTATTCTTCCTCAACACTTGACCAACCAAGCCATGTTGGAGTTCGAAGCTTACAAGACTTATCATGCTTATGCTACTGGTGAGAAGATTCTAAAACCTAAGTATGTAAAGAATAAAGTTGATTATGTATCATCTCCCATGAGGAAGTCTGCTCAAGCTTCTAAAGGCAAAAGAATCAAGACTTCAACAAAAGTGGCTAAACCTGTCAAGAAGAAACAACCAGCAACAACGTCAAAAAAAATAGGCTTAAATGTGCTATCTGAGGTTGCATTGTCCGAGGCTTGATCCTTGTCAATAGTATATATATATATATTATATAGGCGAACCGGCAAATCACTTTTAACAAGCGACAAACTAACTCACAAATAAAACATAATTCCAGAAGTATCGACTTCGAAAGTAACCCTTTCTAGTCGTTTCCCGGGTTGTTTTTGTCCCAACGAGGGGCGAATTGAACTTTTTGTTGACGTTTGTAATCAGGATTTTGAATAGATTAAGATTTTGGATTAGGATTCTAATTTCTACAAATATAAATCAAATAACAAATAAAAACAAGCAATAATTAAAACTAAAATGAATTCAACACAAAAAACGTTAACGGGAATTTAAAAACGCAGCCTAAAAACCTAAAACTTCAAATTTTAACCCTAGAAAAGCAAATTTAATTTTTAAAAGACCTAAATGATAAAAGAAAATTTTAGAAAAAAGAATTATATTTTTTTGACTTTTATTTAATTTATTATGAATTAAAAATAGTTTTAATTAAGAAAAATGATTAAAAATATAAAAACTAATACTAAATTTTTTAGAAAATTACTAGAAAATACTTTAAGCTATGGAGAATGCAAGAAAAATGAGAGGTTTGAGAAAAAAATTATAAAGCTTGTTGGCTAAAAACCCCTTCAAACCAAATGCACCCAAAGACTTTTAGAAAAGTCCCAAGGGCGCAGATGGTAAAAGAGGGTGGTGTTAAAGCGTGAGTGATTGACGGGTGAGGTCCAGGGTTCGAGCGTGGAACCTTGGTTTTTGATTTTTTTTATTTTTCAAAACTTTTTACAAAAACTTAAAGAGAAAGAGAAAATAAGCAACTTTAATAAAGGGAATTTTGACAGAACTTAAAAATAAGCCAGAAAAAGCTATTTGAAAGTGACAGTTGGCTTATTTAGGACTAAAATGGTTTTTAGCTAAACTATTTGGCTATTTGCTTAAAAAATAAGTTCAAAAAGCTAAGAAATGGGAATATAAGCCTAGACTAATGAATAATGACAACTAATAAGCACTTATGATTAACAATTAAGCCATATTACCTAAGGAATAAGCTAGAAACAGAAAATGCAAAAGGGCTTATTATACTATTTTAAAGGAATTGAGTGTCAAAAGAGCTTTTGCAGCCCTAAAATAAGCTAGGCTAATAAGCTTATGAGACCTCAAAAATGGAAAACAGATTGTGCTTAATGTATAAGCTACTTGTGTGTTGACTTTCAAGACCTAAAACAGATTTAGACTAACCTAAAAGTGAGATTGAAAAGTGAGTTTTAGATTCTTTAAAACTTGAGACTTGTAAATTTCTTTAGGACAGAAATATGACCAAAACTTAAGTGACAAATTGCAAAACTTTTCAGACTTAATCTAATGCATAAGGATCCTAAAACAAACACTAAATCAACACCAAAGACTAAATTATTAGAACCTAAGCAAATAAGTTGTGATTCAAATCCCTATGACCACATATTCCAAGTAAGTATAGATTAAACCTAAAACTTGAGATCTATACTCTAAAAACTTGTAAAAACTTACTTTAGGACAAAATTAAAGCTTGTGAAACTGAATTGAGAACTAAAACAGTGTTACACACTATTTTGACCCACTTTGAACTCTTAACCCAAACACCCCTTTAAAAATCCTTTTTGTATTTTTAGATTATTAGGGACTGATTTAAGCTAGGATTTTTGAGAACAGTTAACAAACTAACAATATTGAAACTTAATAAGCAAAATCCAACTACTAATAAGCACTAGATAATAAGCAAACTTAATAAGCTATTTTTTTCTTTTTGCTCTTTTAAGGACAGATTTATGAAATCTTAGGAAGACTTAAAAACAGATTATAAGAAGAATAAAACTAAATCAAATAAGCAACATAAGTACTAAATAAGCAGTGTTAAGCAAGAAATTAAGCAGAAATAAGCATAAAATAAGCAAAACATTAAAAATGAAGCAAACTAAGAAATAAAAGAAATATCTTAATCCTTTGCTCAAACAAGGATTAATTTCTGTATAAAGCTTATTCAAGTGAGTACCATAAGCCCATCCCTTTTTGGCTTATCATCCAAAAACTTAACACTCATGGAACAGTAATGGGAAAGAAATTTGGAACTTTACTTTTTATTGATTAAACTTGAGATTACACTTCTAGGAAAGGTAATTTGCTTGTAACAAAGCTTCAAAACATGAAATTAAATACAATGCAGTAAAGTAAAACAAGCTGGAAGAAAAGGTTGTAAGATTAAAGATGCCCCCTCTGGGTGAAATCGTCTCCCTTTTTATAAGGTAATATGTGAGCTTCTTGTGAGGTAAGACAACCAAGGTATTGAATTCTTTCCAATTTTGTTTATGGAAATGGCCAATCACCATTATACCTGTATCTTGATTGTTTTGACTTCATCCTTATCCCTTGACTTTGTCCCTATCCTTTGACGCGTCAAATCATGTTCAATACGAGGCCTTGAGGGTGCCAGGATGTTGAATTGAAGGCGTTCGAACCATGGAAGGGGTGGGTTTGGCTTGGTTTGGGCCTTCCCGCCTTTTTCATGGTTTATTTAATAATATTTCAAATTTGGGATAACGAGGGTAACGGTCGTTAGGGTCTTGGGGACTAACGGTGAAAAGGTCATGGACTGGCAAGGACTAATGGTGTAAGGAGTTTAAAGGGTTTAATGGAAGGGTTAACGGGCTGCGTGTTAAGGGCTTTTTGGTTTGGGCCGTTTGAGATTTGGGCCGACTTTAAGGGTTATTGATGTTTAGGGCTTTTTAAAATAAATAGTATTATGTTAATGGGTTGATCCGGCCCATTAACTCGGGTACGGGTTGGACCACTAAGATGAATACGCCTTTGGCTTTAGTTTTCCACGCTCTTTTCAATCCCTTTTGTCCAGTTTTTTCCTTGTTTTTGTTATTTTGTAAATATCCGTTACATTCACAGTACATAACACAAAACAAGCATATTTTTGGCATTTTAAGTCCGTTTTTGGTCATTTAAGCTCGTTTTATTTAGAAAAAGGTATGTGTATTTAAGCACATACCAAGGCTGAACAGATAAAGCTGGCCACCAAAAGAAGCTTGATACAGACTCACAGCTCTCACGCCAGCGGTTCAGGTGTAGATGAAGGAACTGGTGTTGTACCAGGGGTTCTCGATGTACCTACATATAACTTTGATGATGAACATATTTCTTGGAAGTCCAGTGATGAAGAAGATGATAATGAAGTGCATGTGAGTAAAGATGATGATTATCAAAATGATGACGATGATGATAATCAAAATAATGACGATGCTGATAATGAAGATGATGATAATCAAAATGATAAAGATGCTGATAATGAAGATGATGATGATCAGAATGATGACAATGCTGATAATGAAGGTGATGATGATCAAGATGATGACAATGAACAGACTAAATCAGACAATGATGATGACGACCTTGTTAATCCCAAGTTGTCTACTTTTGATGAAAATGAAAGACAAGATGAAGAAGATAAAGAAGAAGAGTGGTCTGATGATGAAGCATATGATGACGAAACTAAAGGAGTCAATGTTGAGGGAGAAGAACTGGATGAAGAACAGACAAATGAAGAGGAAGAAGCAAATGAATTATCCAGGGACGTGAATGTCAATCTGGAAGGAAGAGATACTAAAATGATAGATGCTTCACAGACTAATATTCAAGGTACTCAAGTAAGAGAAGATACTCATGTGATAATAACAGCTGCTACTCCTGAAGGTCAATAGCAAAGTTCTTCTGCATCAGGCTTCATTTCAAACATGCTCAACCCTAATTAGGATACAGGTATTGACTCCATTCTTAATCTGAACACCGAGTCAACATCTTTGGTAGATGTTCCCGTCTCCACGAATGTTGAAATGCCTCCTTCATCTGTAACACCACTTCCCCCGCCACTCATTTCTTTCATTCAACCTCAGCAACAAACACTTGTTCCTACACCAACAATTGTTCCAAGTACCTCCCTACAAAATCTTCCAACCTTTGGTTCCTTGTTCAAGTTTAAAGATAGAGTTAAAGCTTTAGAAGACAACTTCTCAGAATTCCAGCAAACAAACTAATTTGCTGCAGCTGTTTCTTCAATTCCTAGTATTGTTGACACGTACCTTGCCAATAAGATGGATGAAGCCGTAAAAACAGCTGTGCAACTTCAGTCAGACAAACTTAGAGACGAAGCTCAAGCTGAAAATGAAGACTTCATCAATACACTTAATGAAAATATGAGGAAAATCATCAAAACGCAAGTCAAAGAGCAAGTTAAAGAACAAGTCTCCAAGATTTTGCCGAAAATTGAGAAGTTCGTAAAAGACAAACTTAAAGCTGAAGTTCTGACTCGTTCATCCAATCAAGCTAAGACATCCTATGTTGTAGCAGCTAACCTATCTGAACTCGAGCTGAAGAAGATTCTCATTGATAAAATAGAGAGTAACAAATCAATTGACAGATCAATTCAGCAGAAGACTCTCTACAATGCATTGGTTGACGCTAATGAAACTGACAAAGTCATCCTTGAAACATATGGAGATACTCTCATGTTTAAAAGACGTCGAGATGATAAGGATGAAGACGAAGAACCCTTCGCTGGATCAAACCGGGGGTCTAAGAGAAGAAGAGCTGGAAAAGAACCTGAATCAACTAGTGCACCAAAGGAAAAGACTTCCAAATAATCAGGAAAGACTAAAGAAGGGTCCAAATCTTATCATACGTCTACTGGTAAGTCTGCTCAAGTAGAGGAACCAATACACACTGACAAAGACTTGGAAGAACCCGTACATCAGGAGTTTGATACAGGATTTACTAAAGATCAAGCTGTTGATGAGACCACTCAGCATCCTGATTGGTTTCAGAAACTAACAAAACCTCCAACTCCCGACCGTAATTAGAACAAGACTTTGCCTGCTAAACATGGACCAGTTCAACCTTGGATAAGCACATTAGCTCGGAATGAAGATCTTCGTGAGTCATTTAATGAACTGATGGACACTCCTCTAGACTTCTCAGTATTCGTGATGAATCAGCTCAAAGTTGATACTCTGACACCAGAATTATTAGCCGGTCTAACATACGAGTTAATGAAAGGTTCGGGCAAAAGTCTGGTGGAACTTGAATATTTCCTTGAAGAAGTTTGTAAAGCAACTACTGATCAACTAGACTGGAACAACCCCGAAGGACAACAATATCCACATGATCTTCGCAAGCCCTTACCTTTGATACCTAATTCACGCGGTCGTCGAGTAATACCTTTTGATCACTTCATCAACAACGACCTTGCGCATCTAAGTGGTGGTGTCTCAAGCCAAACTTATGCAACTTCAGTGACAAAGACAAAGGCTGCAGATTATAGACACATCAAATGGATTGAAGACTTCGTCCCAAACTTAATGTGGAGTCAAGTGCTGAGTGTCTACGACAAACATACATTATAAGGCATCTCTCACTGGGGGCAAAAACATTAACAATTCTATGGATTTGCAATAAACACGGAATCTACTCGTGATGTCTACTCCAAACACAGAATCCTTACTGTTATAAAGCTTAAAATTGTCGAATGGCATAATTATAAACATTTGGATTGGATCACTGTTCGTAGAAATGACGATAAGCTGTACACATTTAAAGAAGGCGACTACAACAGACTTCGCCTTCAAGATATAGAAGACATGCTGCTTCTTCTTGTTCAAGGCAAGCTGACAAATCTCAACGTTGAGGAACGTATTGCTTTGGGTGTCTCACTACAAATGTTTACAAGAAGCGTTGTCCTCAGAAGGCGTGTGGAAGATCTTCAGTTAGGTGTTGAAAGTTATCAAAAGAAGCTCAACCTCACAAGGCCGGATACTTACAGATCAGATCTCAAATGAAAGACACCATATATAGTATACTCAAATCCCAAAGGTTTCATATACCAGAATAAAGACAAGAAAAACAGATTGATGCGTATTAATGAACTACACAAGTTTAGTAATGGTACACTCAATGATGTTCGGTCTGCTCTTGATGATATTCTAAAGCAAATCCGGATGGAGTACTTGCCACAGACAGTTTGGAGAAATGTAGACAGGGAAAGAGCAGGAGCTATGATCCAGGCTATTGATCGACAACTCAGGAACAGAAGGTTATTGAGGAGCCTAGAAAACTCGTTGGTGGGAGATTGCACGGGGGAGACCTTCGACTGCTGGAAAGGACCATATGATTTATCATATGATGTCCTCATCAAAACAGGTCAAACCTAATAAATAATAATAACTTGTGAATTTGTATATATGTAGTGTAGACTTTATGGTGATATTAAGGAGTGCTTGAGTACAAAATTTTCAAGAATTTCTTAGTAAATCCAAAAAAATTCAAATTATTATACTAAGTACTGTCTTATATACCCCTCAAATGTTGAGGGGAGCATTAAAATGTTCCTATTAGATTTTGTGCAACATTTTGTCCCCGAACGTTTAATCAATTGATATCCAAAATATCAAGGGATTAACATTTTGGATAAGGGGAGAAAATGTGATTAAACTATGATTAAAACTGAATCTAATTTGTACTGAAATGTGATCATATAAAATGGACTCAATGCACTCTACACTTAGCATGTACTACGATTACGGTGCACATGTTAAGGGGGAGCTTTTAGTGATTATGAAAAACTCTCAAAGTGTAAATCTTTTGATATTTATATCAAACACTTTGATTGAAATTTTCAATGGTTTTGGTTTTGATTGTGATGGTATACCCAAAAGACCGACCATGTACTTAAATTTATAGAGCTATAAGGTAGTTAGGCATATGTATTCAAATCTCATAATCCAGCCAGAACCGGAGGGATCTACCCAGGGATATCTACTAGATAATGTAGAAGTCCTTAGGAATGATACAAAAGGAGAAAAAGTGAGAATCGGTAATAATGCTGACTGAGATAGAGCTAGCACTGGAATAAACCCAACAAGGTATTAGTTATGAAGTCTCAGTAAGCATTAAAGAGGTTGAAGAATGAAAAAGAAATGTAAGGATAAAGGGTGAAAATAAAGAAGCCCTCCATACACTTAGGCAGAAAATGGGTCAATACATAAACTGTCAGAAACACTAAGTTGTTGTCTGACATTGAAGACAGTCATGGACCCAGTGACGCTATGCACAACCCTCCCTAGCCACTCAAAGTCTCTCAACAGTCTCTTGTTTCATTTCTTACGGAGATTACACGCATTTCTATAGACTTTCTCACTCCGAGTTAGTTGATATTGAATAGGTGGCAGTCTGCTCCTGCCTCTGATCACTAAAACCAAAGTGCACTATTGAGTCTAAAGCCAAAAGAGATCATCCATAAATCTCATTAGGACAACTGTCAAAATTATGCTTGCTAAGTCACACAATGTGAATAACAAGATATATATTAAGAGTCCTACGTATTATCCTTGTGATTTTGCCAGAACATCCGAGTGATATTACTCATAGTGAAGATGGAAATCCTGCTTGATCCAACATCAAACAAGCTCATGGTAGGTGACTTGTGCGATTCTATATGAATCAAACTTGTGACAACTGGAAAGAAACGATGGTGCGATTCTATAAGAATCAAACTTGTTCTAGGTTATGAATTGACGATTGATGATAACTTTTGAAATCATTAACACTCTCGATGTGTTACAAAACCACTTTAGCAAGTGACACATCAATTGATTTTCAAATCAATTTTTTATTTCAATCGGTGAGATAGTAACTCGTAGGTTTACTCTTATCGCGCTGTCTGCTTTGAGACGTTCCGATAATGAGAACATGCTGAGTACGATGAATCTAATACATATGTGTTAGAAAGATTTAATACTACAGCTGGAAATCCTGTCAAGGAGATTCTTCTTAAATTGAATCTACCTGATCACAGGTCGATCCTCACCGATTCGAAGGTTACTCCAACCAAACACGGGCGAATGACAAAGCCATATTCGTCCCCTAGATTTATTGTTGACTGTTTTATTTCAGGAATATATAAAGAGGGACATGGAGGTACCTGATTTTAGCTGACTCGCAGATTCATAGACACATGCTCATACCTGACCGACAAATATAAAGACATCATGAAAGCTCAAGTACATGTTTCAAGACTTCCGCTACTCTGATACCGTACGTCTTTCTTGAAGTGACGAAGTATTAAAGTTAAATAATTTCAAAGAAGTATCCGTCACTCTGATACCGAACGTCTTTCTCGAAGTGACAAAGTGTTAAAGTTAAAGAATTTCAAGAAAGATGCAACATTAAAGCTTTTCAAGTCAACAAATCAAGACTTAAACGAGCTAGACTTTTGTCTTGTATCTTCGAGTGACCGAAGCTTCTTTGTTCGGGTCCATTTATGTGATCCTAACAAGGTATGAGCATGTCGGTCCAGAAGTCACAAGTTAACAAGATGGCAAAGTTTACAAGATGGCAAATCAAGATTATGCTTGGTTGATGATCTCAAGGTGTTCAAGATCACATTTTCACATTCAAGTCAAGATAAAGGAACAAGCTCAAGCCTAAAGTCAATGATCACTAGATCAAATCACAAGTTAATGATAGAAGTTAAAGACTACGAGCTCAAGACTAAAGATAAAGCATAGTATGCTAGGTTTAAGTTTTTTGTAAAATGGAGTGACCTCCCTTAGGTGGAGATTGTTAAGAACACAAAAGTGCTGGTCACTTCCATATATAATTGTAGTTAGCTCGTTAAGTTAATTTTTGGAAACTTACTAGGCTAGTTAGCTAAAGCCCATTGACAAATCCATAAAGGCCCAAGCCCATGTCCACATGTAAGTATTTATACACCTCTTCATGCCTTGGAGAGGTGGTTGGTTGTTTATTTTTCACACACTTATGCATTTCATTTCTATGTTAACTTTCTCTCTCTCTAAGTGTTCATCCAACCCACTCTCTCTCTAGAATCACCTCTCTTTCCCTCTCATCTAGTATGTTATTAGATTAGTCTTCAAATTGGATCACTTGTAATGGATTATAGAACAAGTATAATGATCAAAGAATGAAAAATATAAATATAGAAGAGAGAAAAATACTGGAAAAGTTTGTCTAAAATGAAGACATGAGGTTGGTATTTATAGCCAACAATTGAAATTCAAATATGGTCCAGCTGTCAGGACGCACAGATCTACGGATCCACCATACCCTGGATCCGTCTTTGGTTTAGGTGGATCCGTATGGTGTAGTTGGCCTAGATTTTGTATTTTAGCGACTAACCTCCAATTTTAATAAAATATTCTTATGTAATTAAAAATCAGATTTATTAGATTCTTCTAAAGGAAAAATATTTCTTAACATAAATAAGGAAAGATTTTCTAAATTTGGAAAGATTTGAAAAGATTGTTTCCACTTATGGTTAATCCTATTTTATCTTACATGATTAATAAACTAGCTTATAATTAATCATGTGTTTTCTTAAAATCATTTGATTAGGAAAGGTTTATGCAAATGATTAAGTTTAAATGCAAGAAAAGATATTTTTCTTTGAGCATTAACTACGCGTTATAATGCCATATTCACACCTTAAGTGATTTGTCGTCGTCAAGTAAACCTATGACTAAATAACTTGTTTACGTAAACTTTTACGTAGTATGACATTATATTTGTTATTATCAAAACTCAAAGATCATTAAATATAAGGTTCGTTTTTACGCGATTATTTGTATTAACACGAACCGCTATAAATCATAATGTCTTTGGTTTGATCTTTCTTATCTTTACATTCCGCATTTACTTATTTATTTATTACACCGCTATCATATACATACGTGTATATCTATTGAATTCACATAAGTAAACAATCTAAGTTTTATTTTTTAAAACGGTAAAAACTATTCAACCCCCTTATAGTTTCCACATTTTACCTTTTTTATTACCGTTATCACCAACGTACTTTTAGATTTGTTTACAACTTGAAACACATTATAAAATGATTATCTACGCGTTTTTTTATTTTCCACCTAGGCAATTTATGAGTATGTGGACCCGGTTTTAACCCAACCCGTTTTTTTACTTACCCGTTTTTTCATGGGTTTTCTTACCCGTTAAATTACTTATTTAAATTTATGATTTACAATACGTATTTTTCTTCAATTTTGGATGACCTAAAAATTATTGTATCAATAAAAATAGGGTTTCTCCGCGATTAATTAAACAACCGTTAGAGTATCAACTATGGTGGTTTATGAAAAGGTTTATAAATTAATAAAGAGGTTTATCATTTTGTTAACCATAGTGAGGATGAGTTTTATGCGTATGTGGAATTGTTGGTCCCTTGAATGTGATAATAGCTTATCAAGTTAGTCTAATCACATTCCATGGCAACCAAGTGTATTGTTTAAACACTAAATATAACATAGAAGAACAAGTTTAAAACAAACACAATGAAGTACTTTTCAAAGTATAAACTTAAACGCGAACAAAAGTAAGTGTTTAAGTACAGACTTCCTAACCCTAAACTGAAGCTGAAGGCTTAGTTGGTTCCGTGGTTTGATTAGAGGAGTAAATGCTCTTGAATGTGTGATGTGTCGCTGTGTGGTGTATATTTTATTGTTTCAAGTTTTAAATTTATATTTTGCCGACTAAACCAAAAACAACACTTTAACGGGCAGTGCACCCGATCGGTAGTAGTTTCGTGCTAAGTAGGGTGTCGAACACTTGAAGCGAGGTTA
>BQNB010160214.1:0-14824 GCA_026074375.1 Tanacetum coccineum | reverse complement strand
GTCTGTTTCTTTTTTCTTATGCTCTGAGTGCAGCAAAATGTTTTCTTCTTTTCTCCATCAGTTCCATAAATAGTTTTCCTTATTTCCTGATAGCTTTTGTTCTTCTATTAATTCAGCATCCAACTTAGCTTGAATACCAATTGAAGGTTGTGCCTCTTGTGGAGCTCTGAACTCACTTGGATCCTGTACTACTACCCCTCTAGCCTTAGGTCTTGTAGTTGTTGTTGTTGTAGTAGCAGTAGTAACAACTTTAGGCTTAGCTGCTTTGATCTGTATAAGTGTCTGAGCCAAAGTGATTTCCTTAATAGTTGTAGGAGCAACACTACCTTCAACACTAGCAGTAGTAACTGCTTCACCAGCAGTACTATCATCAAGCTTAGTACTCTGTTCATCTTTCTCATCAACTTTAGCTTCCACAGGCATCTCATCAGCATCCAAAACTCTAGTATCAAACATCAATTCCTCATCTTGTCTTTCTTGAGTTTCATCAACTAATGTTGCATCATCATCCTTATCAAGATCTGCAACACTCCTCCCCTGTTTGGATGCATCTTTAGGATCACCCAAACTCTCCTGATCTTCAGAGGATTCAACTCTCCTAGACATACCAATTTTCTTGAGTCTCTTCAAACCTGTAGGTCTTGACTTTTTCTTCCTTTCCAACCTCTGGATCCTCTTTTTCAAAGCAACAATCTCCTTTGCTTGAGCATCCTTTACTTTTTATAAATTAAGAACCTGTGTTTGCAATTTGGTACATAAAACCATCAAATCAGTTAGGTGCATGCTATCCTCACCACTAGGTTGTAGATCATTGAAAGGTGTAGGTACACTTTCCTCATGCCCTGTCTCATCCTGAGGAACCTTTGCCTCTTGTCTCTTAGCCTTCTTAGATGTTTGTTTCTTTTTGAGTTGAGAGGATGTAGATGGTTGATCAATAATGGGTATTTAAGTGAAATCAGTTGGATGATCTGACTCCTCACCTACTTCTTCAGAAGCTTGAACCATCATAGTATCAAATAAGGGTGTTATTCTCCTAGAAAAATCCTTTCCAGCTCTATTCATATTAGCAAAAACTTTCTTTGTGTGAAAGAGATTAACAAAAATATTCTTATGAGTTGACATATTTCCAAGTTGTTGATTAATGAAAACTTGTAGAAAACGTGGATACATTAAGAATTTGACTCCTCAATCTAAGTGTTTCACCATAGCATCAAAGATGTACTTAGACAGATTAAACTTCTGATTTGTTGCCAAACATATGATCAAGGAAGCCATTGTACTACTGAACTCATTCCATGCAGTGAATTTAGCACTTAGACATTGTGTAATAGTATGAATGAAATACTTCCACTGTAGAGAGAAAAAGGCTTTATAAAAAGTAAGCTTTTGAGAAGGCTTTTCACCAGTTCTTCAAAAATAGTAGCAGTTGGAAGACAATCAGTACCTTCTGCATCATCCAAGTGAAGATCTCTCCTAATGCTTGACTCCGTAACAATAACCCTCTTTTTATCAACTAGGGCTTGTAACTGGCGCACTCCGTTAACTGTATGTACCTTGGCAGTTGCCCAAAATTGTTCAATACAAGATGTGTAGATGACTGGATTGACTGTTAAAGCATAATGAACAGAACTTGCTTTCAGGAAATCAATTATCTGTGCAAACCCATCACTTTCTATGGGTTTTTCCAAGAACGCGACCACATTGTGAGTTTCAGCAAACTTAGGGCTTGACATAATGATGATTTTGATGATCAAAGATGAAAATTGAGTTAGGGTTTATGGTTAAAGAGTGTTTGAATGATTGAAATTAAATAAAGAAGTAAATAAAACCCTTAATTGAAGTATTTATAAAATCACCCTCAGCAGCAGAAACTTGAACTGTCAGCATTAACATATACTTAACAGCATTAACTAAACCCAACTCAAGCTTAGCAGCAGTAATGTATACCAGTAGTAGAAACTGTATGCTTAGCAGCATAAACAAATACGGGCAACACTAATTTAAGCCTAACAGCATTAACTTAAGCTTAACAGCATTAAGTTGAAGCTTAGCAGCATTAAGAATAATACACCAGTAATCACTCAAATTTCATTCCAAAAAGCAACATTCATCATCAAATTTGATTCTCACAAGCTCTCTTTCTGTTTTTATGCTCACATTATCTCTCATTTTTTTGCTCACATAATCACTCATTTATGTTTTTATGCACACATCTCTCTTTCTATTTTTAAGCTCACTTAATCTCTCATTTCTTTTAGCTTACCAAGACACTCTTTCTGTTTTTATATGACAGTTGTGTACAAAATTCCATCAATTCTAATAGTTTCATACTGTCCTCCTCACTTCCTTACATGTTTCTTATGCTTATTTATCTGCCTTTTATGCTTGTGTGTTATTTTTAATGCCTTTGTTGTGAATCTGCCAAATTTCTCTTTTATAAGTGCTTGTTATCATCTTGCTTATTGTACTATTTGAGTGCTTATTTTTTTGCTTGCTACTTGCTTATTTTTGATCACTAGTTGACTATTTGTCATATTTATTAAAAAGCTAAGCTTAAATCTCCTTAAATCAACTTTAAAATTGAACTTTCAAAGGCTAAAGGGGTGTTTGGCAAAAGAGGTAAAACGGGTCATTATGGGTTAAAAACCCATATGGGTCATTGGGTCACATTTGGCAAGCCTTTTTATTGATTTTAATCTGTTTTTAAAAGTGTTGTAGGTTTTAGAATCTGTTTTTTGAGTTTTACTTAAGTATCTTTTAAAAATTGTCAAAGATTTGTCAAATTTTTATAAGTATACTTCAAGTCCCAATCTGTTTTATTTTAATCCCATTTATCAGCAGCTAAAATATGTTTTTAGTTTCCAAATTTTTGTTCACAAGTCCTTTTGTAGCTTATGTCCATCTGTTTTAACTTATTTTTGAGTTTTGAGCTTATTTTAAACTACCTTTTTGTCCCTTTTAAAACTGTTAAGCTCCCCTGGTGCTAGAAGCCAGATTTCAAGCCAAGTTTTCTTGCTTATTTGAAAGTGTTTGTTCAAGCTTTTGGCTTTTCTAGAAAGCCAATAAGCTCTTTTATTAAGCCTCATAATCTCAGACCTTATCTTGGTCTTTTGAGTGTTTAAAAGTAAGCACAAAGTAGGGAAATTTTTCACTGTTTTGTATGCTAGTATAGGGTTTAGCTTAATTTTATTTTCCAGCTTATTTTGTGCTTTTTAATTGCTGTTTTCTTGTTTTTAGTTGCTTATTAAGTGTGCTTGTTCCTTTGTTTGCTTATTGTTTCTGTCATTGCTTATTGTGTGCTTAAGTCAAAGAAAAAAAAAGTCCTTGAGCCCTTTAAGCCCTTAAGCAATCTGTCTTTTTGAGTGCTTATTTGTGGCTTATTTGTTAGCTCTTAGTTGATTATTTTTGTTTCTTATTGCTTATTTAGTCTCCTTTAGTGTATGTGAGTGCTTATTTCTCACTTGCATTGCTTATTTTTTGCTAAATCTCATAAAGAAAAAGCCATTTCAAGCCATTTTAAGCCCATAAGTACTCTGTCAGCTTTTAAGGCCTTTTTCTAGCTTATTTATTCACTTTCTCAAAAAGTTGTAGTTAGGAAAAATGTTTAGCTTCATGTGTTTAATAAGTTTGTAATAAAAAAAAATATAGTACTGTAGCATAAAAAAAAGGGTGTGAGTGGGACTCGAACCCCTCCCCTCTCGTTCAAAGGCACACACACTTACCATCCGGCCCGGCAGGGCTATCCGTTAGAGTTTGGAAGCATTATTCTTTTATGCCCTTGTTAGCCCAATAAGCATAAGCCCTTTTTAGCTTTTTCGGGGCTTATTTATAAGCCCCCATTCCCAGCTTTTAATTTTCGTAGGTTAAGCTCACTTTGAGCTATTTTCTGTATTTTTTTGAAATTTTTATAAAATTGTTTAGTATTTTTAATTATTTATTTTCATCTAAATCGTTTTAAATTCATATTATTAAAATAATATATAATTTTTTTTTTTCTTTTTTAGTAATTTTTCTTTTATCAGTTTCTCACTTAGGAAAAAATAGAAAATAGTTCGTAGGGGTGTTTTTGCAAAATCTTACTTTTTAATGAACGGATTTACCCGTTTTTGTTTTTCCATTTTTAAGTCGTTTTAACTCGTTTTTCTGTCTAGTATTTTTCATTCTTCATTATTAGTCCCCTAGAGTAGATTAGAAGTAAAAATCTCTTTGTAGGGTTAATTTTTAAGATTTTAGGTTTTTGACCCCTTGTTCGGGATTTTTGCTCTCGCTTTTCAGTTTAATTTCGTAATTTTTAGGTTTTTCTCAATCGTTTTTGCTTATTATTGATTAATTTAGCTTTCTAAACTCCCAAATCATTAATCTTATTCAAACTCCAATTTTTTGGACTGTATCGATTTTTAAACACAAGCCTGTTGGGGTAAACGACCCGGGATAATCTATTCACTTCTCGGTTTCATTGATTGTTTTTAGATTATACTTATTATATATATTTTATTATACATTATATATATAAAAGGTCTAGTTTAAAACTTTATTAATCACTCCTTTCTCTGAGTCTTCTTAGATGTTCGTTTCTTCTTGGGTTGAGAGGATGTAGATGGTTGATTAATAGTGGGTATTTGAGTGGAATCAGTTAGATGATCTGAATCCTCACCCACTTCTTCAGAAGCTTGAACCATCATAGTATCAAATAAGGGTGTGATTCTCCCAGAATAATCCTTTCCAACTCTCTTCATATTAGCAAAAACTTTCTTTATGTGAAAGGGATTAACAAAAATCTTCTTATGAGTTGACATATCTCCAAGTTGTTAATTAATGAAAACTTGTAGAAAACGTGGATACATCAAGAATTTGACTCATCCATCTAAGTGTTTCACCATAGCATCAAAAGTGTACTTAGACAGATTAAACTTCTGATTTGTTACCAAAAGAAGCCATTGAACAACCTTAACCTCATTCATGCAGTGGATTTGTCCTAGGAATTGTGTTATAGGTGTGTATAAAATACTTCCACTGTAGAGAGAAGAAAGCTTTATAAAAAGTAAACTTTTGAGAAGGCTTTTCATACCCTATACGTGCCAGTTCTTCACAAATAGTAGCAGTTGGCAGACAATCAATACTTTCTGCATCATCCAAGTAAAGATCACTCCTAATGCTTGACTCCGTAATGATAACCCTCTTTTTATCAACTAGGGCTTGTAACTAACGCACTCCATTAACGTTTGTTACCTTTGCAGTTGCCCAAAATTGTTCAATACAAGATGTGTAGATGATTAGATTGACTGTTAAAGTATAATGAACACAACTTGCTTTCAGGAAATCAATAATCTCTGCAAACCAATCACTCTCTACAGGTTTTTCCAACAACGCAACCACATTGTGCGTTTTAGCAAATTTAGGGCTTGACATAATGATGATTTTGATGATCAAAGATGAAAATTGAGTTAGGGTTTATGGTGGGAGAGTGTTTGAATGATTGAAATCGAATAAAGAAGTAAATGAAACCCTTAATCATAGTATTTATAAAAAACTCTCAGCAGCAAGGAAACTTGCAACTGCAACATTAACATTGTCTAACAGCATTAACTAAACCTAACATAAGCTTAGCAACATTAATGTATACTAGCAGTAGAAACTGTATGCTTAGCAGTATTAATTTCAATACACCAGTAATTACCTAAATTTCATCCAAAAAGCAATTTTCATCATCAAATTTGATTCTCACAAGCTCTTTTTCTGTTTTTATGCTCACATTATCTCTCAATTCTTTTTGCTCACATAATCACTCATTTCTGTTTTTATGCACACATCTCTCTTTCTATTTTTAAGCTCACTTAATCTCTCATTTCTTTTGGCTTACCAAAACACTCTTTCTGTTTTTATATGATAGTTGTGTACAAAGTTCCATCAATTCCAATAGTTTCATACTGTCCTTCTACTTCCAAGTGTGTAACCTCTTGAGAGAGGTGGATCATTGGACTGTTTAGATGTAATCTCAAACCTAGTTTGAGAATCCACATTCCCCAATATGGTATCTTGGCACCTGGGACCACTACCTGAATCAATTCCTAGAGTTATTTCATTAGTGCTTGCCATGGATTGGGTCTTTTTGATGTTACACTGTAATGGCTTGCTTCTAAGCTAGAAGCAGTAGTGGCAGCCCTTTCAATTCTGTCACCCAACTCCTTATGGACAGCCTCATCACCAACCTTTTCTAGGGGGGCCACTAGACTGAGGTATCTTGGTGTCCCGACCTCTTTTGACATGCCTAGATGTTTTTGATTCTTTTAACATACTTTTGATATAACACATACTTTCATCCATGCTTTTGGTTGTATTAATAAGTAGCCTTCATCAAACATATGTTCAAAGATAGAATTTTGGTGAACAGTTGTAACTTGGAGCCCATGTCCATCTCTACAGCATTAACTTTTGCCGGACACTTGTAATTTTTTGACTAGCAGTATTATGAGAAGTCTAACTGTTTAACTCTGTCTTCATAATTTATACAACATGCACTCTATTCCATTCTCAAGCACACTAGAAATAGACTAGATAGACATGGGAGCAATTCTGAGGATCCATATTATATGCATATCCTATGAATAAAGTTAATAACGTGAACAAGATCATTTACTTTCTCTCACCATTATTCAAAGGTGAAGCATTTCAACATCAGGTATTCATTATGCTTTACATAAAGATGTTAGTCCATAGCCAAAAACACAATGTCCAAAGTATTTTTTTTGGATCAGATTTAAGTCTGAATAACTGTTTACAAAGCAGTCTTAAGTACAACTAGCAGTTTTAATTATACTTAGCAGTACTAATTGATAAGTCTAATAGTATTAATCCTTTACAAAACTTTTACAAAAACATAAAGAGATATATACAATTAAGGATTATGCATTCCAATACTTGTGACCAAGTACTGAAACCTTCCTGCATCAAAATCTTTTGTAAGAAGATCTACAACATAATAATCAGTATGAATTTTAACCATTTGTATTAACTTTTTAGCATTGTAATCTCTTATAAAATGATGCCTAATCTCTATATGTTTTGTTTTAGAATGTTGAACAGGATTTTTAATAATGCAGATAGTACTGTTATTGTCAATATTAATGACAGTATTCATGAAATTGTACCCATAATCCAGCAATTGGTTTTGAATCCAGAGTACTTGTCTACAGCAACTAGCAGCAGCCACATATTCAGCTTCAGTTGTAGAAGTGGCAACCACAGTTTGCTTCTTACACTGCCAAGATATCAACCTATTTCCAAAAAACTGACAAACTCATTTGTAGAACTTCCTTTCTGAGTGGCTCTAGATAGTCTCTATCAGTATAAGCACTTAGTTAAATAGAGAACCTAGAATTACCAAAGGCTTAAGATGGTTTGCCTTTCAATATCTAAAAAGTCTCTTGACTGCTAAAGATGTGATGTCTTTGGTGTAACTTGAAATCTGGCAAATAAAATACTGCAAACATGATTTATCTGGCCTTGATGCTTGAGTTACATCAAATTACCCAATAATAGATCTATAGAGATGTACATCAACATCATCAACATCTCCATCTTTGACTAAAGGCTTTTCCAAATCAACTGGAGTTGAAGCAGACTTCACATCAGTGTAGTTGAATTTCTTCAAAATCTCAGCTACATATTTATCCTGACTGATAAATATTCCATCTTCCTTCTGTTGTACTTGTAATCCTAGAAAGAAAGTAAGTTCTCCTATTAAAAAATCATCTGAAACTTATCCTTCATGAGCTTCTCAAATCCAGTACATAACTCCTTGTTTATAGAGCCAAAGATAATGTCATCAACATAGACCTGTACAAGCAAAATATCCCCTTTTTGCTTCTTGATAAATAATGTCTGATCTATCTTGACTCTTTTAAACCATTGGCACAATAGATAGTTAGCCAAAGTTTCTTTCCATGCTCTTGGTGCTTTGGGATTATTTTTTTGCGAAAAACCATAAAAGTGCTTAACACTTTGTAAACTGTGTCTGGATGGTCAAGATCTTTAAATCTGGTGGTTGAGTAACATAGATTCTTCATAAGAGTTACATATTAGAAAAGCACTCTTTAATCCATTTGATATAACCAGAAACCATAAAAGAAGCATAGGCCAAAAACAATCTTAATTAGACTCATCTTGATAAAACTAAAACATGTGATAGTTCTTAGGATCATTTATAGCTCGAGGTTGTTTAGACCTCATCTAGGATCATGATAACAAAGACCATAACATGCAGCAGAATAAGAACAAATCAAAGTTATCATAACAAGGTTTTTCTTTATTAACACTCTAAGACCCAATATTATTGATAAAAGAATACGATTAATCACATGAACTGTACGGGATCAAGGTTACCTTGCTTTGAGGGCTAAACATTAACACTAGACGTCTTACATTTTCCCTTGGGCTACACACACGTTTTCTGTGTACTTTGAACTACACACATGGGACCTTCTTTTATAACATAAGGAGTCCAAGACTTACAAAGGAAGATAAACATTAGACAAATAAATCTTTTAAACATTTAGGAATATCTTCTGTTATCTTTTTCTTCTTAAGGAGATCTTCCAGAATCTTCATCTTTTGTAGAATTCCATCTACCGACTCAGACCCTTGTGTTTTATTCTTTTATTTATTTTGTCTCATCAAATTTCCAAAACAACTCTTCCCCTATTTGATGATTACTAAAAAAATAGTCGTGTACGAATCTTCCCTTGATTAGTGAAGTTGGATGTAAAATCTCCCTGAACGAAAACAAAATATTCCCCTTAAGTAGATTTCCTTTGTTACCTATGACCACTCTTAATGATCTATAAGTTGCCAAATGTACCTGTTAACGCCTTCTTCCCCTTTTTGTCTCAATCAAATAGGGGACTCTAGGTAGATGCAACTTTGATCTTGACCACCACAAACCACTATCACACTTCTAATCAAGCCTTCCAACGACTCAAATTACCATCCATGACGCGCCTTAAGATAAATGAACTTAAGCAGTAGAAACATAAAGTAGCAGTAGTAATAATAACTTACAGTAGCAAAAACCTTCACCTTAAGTGGTGCATGTAAATGGTTTAACACGAAATAATATGTTCCACTTAAATTAATGTGTTAAACATTTCTTGAATCTTCAAATTCTGTAATCTCTATGTAATTGATCACTGAAGAGGAAAAAAACTAAGTATAACCAACTTGAGCTGAAAGTGAACAACCCAAACTTGTGTCTTATATCTTGTACTATCCTTGTGACTTCAAACTTATAAATAAATATGTGAAATATAAGTAGATCGCAACCTCTTTATCAATATCCTCATCTTCTATGAGACACTGAGCACAACAATGTAACTCCTTATAGTAATAGCAAAGACCTATTGCTAGATTTGACAAGTCTTTGTCATAACATTGTAAATCACGAACAAGTTATCTCCCGCTAAAAGATATAATATGAACACAAACCTAAGTAATTCCACTTCACTATCAAATAAGTGATAAATAACCATCTTCGTAATCAATTCTTCCAATAGTATGAGCCTTTAAACTTTTACAACCATGTAAAATCATAAACTATTCCAAACAGTAGAAACCAAAACCAAACCATTCTGTTTATTTGAGAACCCAAAACATGTGCATCATCTGATATCGGATACTACTAGCAGCATAAACCATTCAATCCCGAGTAGTATTAACTACCAAAAGAAGCTTAGCAATATTAACTGCTATATGCTAGCAGTACATCATACCATCTAAAGCACAACAATATTAAAACTCACTTTCTTCCCTGGCAGTCGTAATACTTCATAAACAAAAATTGGCGTACTAACCTTATTCGAGCAGTACTAATGAATACAAACAGTAGTAAATATAGTCTGGCAGTATAAATATATATGAGCAGTAGTAACATGTAATCGGGCAGTACTATTCAGACCATACTTTCAGCCCACGTTATATTGTTAAGTCATGACTACATCAAAGATGATATTAACCAATTTCATAATTAGATACCAGTCAATGCCATATCATTGTATACCCTAATCACCAAAAATAAGCAGTTACCAATTCATTCACAACTGCCTCTTTTCATTCTGCGAATCAAAGCCCAAAACAGATTGAACTTAAACACTAAAAGTTAGGGTTTCAACTCAATTCGTTTACAATATCTGCTATACAAAAATCAAAATAGATTCATGATTAAACCCGTGATCACCAAACCATATACATACCTAGTGTTTCTTTTTCTTATCGCTGCCTGCTGCTTCTTCTCTTTAAAATACATATCAGAAAACATACCAACCCAAATAGCATAAATACAAGAAGATCATTAGGGTCGTTACCATTTAAACTACACCTTCAATAACAGATTTGCTGTTGTTGTTGATTCTGATGGTCAAAAGAAAATCACCTGTGCAGTCAGGATATGATCATCTCAATAACAACAACTTTAACGCACCATAACAATATTATTATTAAGCGACTATTAACCATCTACCTGCTGCTACAAATGATTTCTCAAAAAAAAAAACAACCCTCTTTGTATCTTCTTTGAAGTCGTGTACTGTAAACCATAGTTTCTGTTCTTTGAATTAGGGTTTGTGAAAAACCCTTGTTTTTCCAAATTCACCTACTATTGCAAAAAAATAAACACGACAAAAACCTGTGAATCCTAGATCGAGAGCCCCCCCCCCCCCCCCCCATGTGGCTTTGATACCACCTGAAAGACTAAAAACAACGTGATAGTCTTTAGGGATCATTATAGCTCGAGGAGTTTAGACCTCATCTAGGATCATGATAACAAAGACCGTAACATGCAGTAAAATAAGAACAAATCAAACTTATCATAACAAGATTTTTCTTTATTAACACTCTAAGCCCCAATATTATTTGATTAGAATAATACGGTTACATCAATGAACTGTACAGGATCAAGTTACCTTGACCTTGACGCTAAACACTAAACACCAGACGTCTAAATTTTCCCTTGGGATACACACACACATATTTTTCTGTGTACCTTTGAACTACAACGTCTAGGGACCTCTTTTAATACATAAGAGTCCAAGACTTACAAAGGAAGATAAACATTAGACAAATAAATCTTTTAAACATTTAGGAATATCTTCTGTTATCTTTATCTTTTTTGGAGATCTTCCAGAATCTTCATCTTTTGTAGAATTCCATCTACCGACCTAGAATTCTTCCAAAATGCTTGATTTACACTGTTGATACCAATCCTTGATCAATTCCTAGGTGTCTAAGGTTAATAATTACCTTGGATAAAATCTAAAATAACTTATTGTAGAAACTTTGTATGTATACTAAAGTGTATGCGAAATCTACACCTTAATACCTTCTTCTTGTCTATGACCCTGTGCAACTAACCTTGCTTTGTTCCTAATCACAATTCCCCATTCATCTTTCTTGTTTCTAAAGACCCATTTTGTTCCAACGGCCTTCTTTCTATTAGGCAGATCTATAAGTATCCAAACCTGTTAAAGTTTGAATTGCAGAAGTTCTTTTGCATTGCTTTCAACAGGATGATTCAGGATAGAGCTTTTACAATGCTTGTTGGTTTAATCTATGATAGGAAACAAGCATATAAACAAGTATTGGGTATCATGTGTTTTCTGTTCATATACATCATTGAGAAACCCTTATTCAGAAGTAGGTTTTGTCATTCTTCTTGTCTGAATAGATGACTTCACATCACCAATGACATTATCAATTAGGTGATCTTTATGAATTCTTGTATTGGGAGTGGTTGGAACTGTATAGGAATTTGTGATGTTCCCCAAATCAACTTCTGGTTCATCTTCATCACTGAAGAATTCAATATGAGTGGCTTCAAGTGTATGACTAACTCTCATGGTTTACATGTCTTTAGGGCTATCTTGTTTATTTGAACAAGCAGTATTAACTGATGGGCCAACAACATTAAGTTTAAGACTACCAGTATTACATCAAGGACGGGATAGTATTAAACATGTTTCCCAAAAGCATTAACATCTTTAGTACTGCTATCATCTTCAAACTTATCTTGTTCAGCATTCTCATTATTTGGACCATCTTCAACCTCCTTTTGAGCATCATCAGCAATTTTTGGTTCACCATTATCAACATCCTTGGTAGGTGAATCAAAGTATGAAGTATCTTTCAAAATTGGCATCACAATGCAATCTTGATTGATTTCATCTAATGTACCTACAGAGTCATTAGAAATTGTACCTGCAGTAACTAGTACGTAGTTCATAGATTGGGTTAGAGAATCAAATGTCAAAGGAGCCTTTGGACCATTTCCTTCTATCATAGGCTTATTCTCTAAAAACCCAATATGCAAGT
This sequence comes from Tanacetum coccineum, assembly GCA_026074375.1. NCBI lineage: Eukaryota > Viridiplantae > Streptophyta > Magnoliopsida > Asterales > Asteraceae > Tanacetum > Tanacetum coccineum. The sequence continues at coordinate 2,467 of BQNB010160214.1, read as the reverse complement.
TTTCTTCTACCCTCCTGGTTCTAGTGTTGTATACCCTAAAAGCTTTACTACTCAAGAAATATCCAACAAAGAAACCTTCATCACTTTTGCCATCAAACTTGCCTAAACTGTCTAAAGTATTAAGAATGTAAACATGACATCCAAATGGGTCTCATAAAACTTAGAGCTGGTTTAAAACCTCTAAAAAGTTCATAAGGTGTCTTGTTATGGATGCTTGACTATTAAGACCCTATTTTGTTACATAGCAGCTGCTCAGAAACTGCTTTTGGCAAAATGTAGTAGGTAACTTAGAATCAACTAACATTGTTCTAGCAGCCTTAATTAGTGTCCTATTCCTCTTCTCGGTCTACTCCATTTTTTGCCTGAGAGTCCTTGCTACACTATATTCTCTCTTAATACCTTTTTCTTTGCAAAAATCATCCATAACTTTGTTCTTAAACTCTGTTCCATTATCACTCTTGATTATTTTCACTTTCTTATCCACTAGGTTTTCTATTTCTTTGATAAAGTTCTTAAGGATCTCATAGTTCATCTTAGTTGTTAAAAAGAAAACCCATGTAAACCTACTATAATCATCAGTGATTACTAAGCAATACTTCTTATGCATTAAGCTACTCACAAAGGTTGGACCAAACAAATCCATATGTAGCATAAACAAAGGTTTAGTAATGGGATTTAGAACTTTGGACTTACAAGAAGCTCCGTGTTGCTTCCCTTTAAGACAAGCAACACAAGTTTTGTCATTTTCAAAACATTTTGTAGGCAATCCTTTTACTAGATTATCCTTGACAAGCTAAAATTCTAAAAACATCATTAATGAATTCTACAAGCTGGTGGAGAATATGTAGATTTTGGAAGGTCTCCTTAAGAAGATAAAGATAACAGAAGATATTCTTAAATGTTTAAAATATATTATTTGTTTTTATCTTCGTTTGTAAGCCTTGAAATCTCTCTATATAAAGAGATTCATAGGCATGTTATTGAGTGTGCGCAAAAAACGTAGTCGACTAAAGGTGTGTGTGTTCTAGGCGTATGGTTCATTGTAAACGCCTTGAATGTGTGTTGTAGCCCCAAGGTCAATGTGTCATTGATCATGTTACTAGTTAGAGTAACCGTTCTAGAATTGATCATCTAGAATTGAGGCGTATAGTGAATAATATGAATGAAAAACCTTGTTGAAATAACTTTGTTCATTATGCTATTTCCGATATGCATTCTTTCATGTTCATTGTTATTTTTCCTAGATATGGATCTAAACAATCTGAGCTTACAACGATTCTTTAGACTTTCAATGAGGTTCTTTTTAGTGAAGAAATAGGAGTTCTTAAAAGAGATGTAGCTTGTAAAGACTGAAATAAATGTGCTTAAAAGTGAGCTTGAAAAAGTTAAGCAAGAAAAAGATGGCATTGATTTTAAAATTAAGAAATTTGATAAGGCCTCAAAAGACTTAGATCAGTTGTTAGGAAGTCAGATAACTGACAAAAGTAAAAAGGGTTTGGGGTATAGTGCAGTTCCTCCACCTCATCCTTTAATCTATAATAGACCTAATAAGCTTGATCTGTCTTATTCTGGTCTTGATGAATTCAAAGAGCCTGAATTCAAAGGTTATGGTCCTGAGAATAGTAAGCAAGAGTCTAATGTTGTTTGTGATAAAGAATCAGATAATTCTAAGGAAAATTCTGATGAGTCTTTGGTAGAAGAACAAGTATCACAAGATAAACGTGGCTTTGTTGAATCTTTACCTAATGTTGATAAAGAAACTGTTTTTCCTGTTAATAAAAAGGTAGAGTTTACAAAACCTGAAAATCATGAAAAACCAGTTAAAAAGTCAGTTAGGTATGCAGAAATGTATAGATCACAATCTCCTAGGGGGAATCAGAGGAATTGGAATGGACAGAAGTCCAATCAACTAGGAAAAGATTTTGTGATGTATAACAAGGCTTTCTTTATACGTGGAAGTTTTAATCATGTGCAGATTAACTGTCATTGTCATCAAAGAAAAAGAATAGTATCTAGAAATAATTACAATAGGGTAGATTATGACTATTATGCCAAAACCACACACCCTACTATACTCAGGAATATGTCTCCTAAAGCAGTTTTGTTGAAAACTGGCCTCACACCACTTAATACTGTTAGGCCAGTTAATACTGCTCACCCCAAAACAGCAGTTCATAGTGCTAAATCAATGTCACATTTTTCTAAACAAGCACAATCAACTGCTAAGAAGCCCTTTTATAAGCAAACAACATTAACTAGAAGATCTGTACATGTAGCAAAGAGACACTATTATACTGGAAGGCATAATGCAGTTAATAATGCTTGGTCATATACAAGACAAGTTAATGCTATTAGGGTAAAAGGGGTAAATGTTGTAAAGTCCTCATCATGTTGGGTTTGGAGACCTACCAAACCTAATGGTGCATCACTTGCTTTTAAAAGACACAACTACATTGATGCATGAGGC
>BQNB010160213.1:0-14824 GCA_026074375.1 Tanacetum coccineum | reverse complement strand
GTTCTTATAAGTCAAGTCAGACCCAAAAAGTCAAAGATTGACATCGTCATTCCAAATTCGAAAATTCTCGGATGTTACAATTTTGGAATCGTCACGAGACGTATTATTAATATATTATATCAAACCCACTGTATGAATTTCAGATTCAAAACAGCCCCTAAGTATTCATGTGTATATCTTTATAAAAACCTTGTTTTATGTATTATTTAGTTTAGTAGTTTAATATAGAAACCCTTATAACTATTTTAAACACATGTGATACTTATATTAATGTCCATTTGTCCATGATTAACAAGTTTAACAATTTACTTTCCATTATTTTCACATGTGAAGATTAAGAAACCTTATAAAACCCTAATTTAACCTAAACATGTTTATACTTAAACCATATGTTAACATACTTTTACTTTTACTTTTCCATGATATATATGACCATATGACATAAGAATAAGTGCATAAAATCATAAACATAAATAATAACTCATTTTACATATTAAAAAGTCCTTAGTGGTGATTATAGCCATATTTAACATATAACACATAAAATCATAAGAAATAAAAGTATAAAGGAATTAGGAAGACCTTAGTGATAATGTATGAGATGAGAAATAAGTTCTAAACCCGTGTTTAGATTCAAAACCAAAGCTTACAAGCTTATAAACCCTAGATTAGGTTTGAAACCCTAATCTTCCCTTTTCTTCCTTAATACTTGCAAATGATGAACCAATGCTTGAAAACACTTTAGTATGCCTTAGGATTGATGTGTAAAGGGTTGTATGGATTGTATAAAAATTTTGTATGGATTGATTATGTTTGTTATATATGCCGTGGGTTTTAGAGCATAGAAAAGAGAAAGAAAATGAATTTTGTTAAGTAAAAGTGTAAGTAAACTTCACTTATGAATGCATGCTATATATAGGAAGGAAAAATATCTTACTAACCTAACCATAGTTACTTTCTAACCCTTGCACAAGGTTAAATAGTCAAGTTGACCATGGTGTAAGAGATGTTTCCTAGATATTTCTTAAATATCTAGATATTATGGACAAGTTGCTAAAACTTGGTCCTATCCTCAAAATTTCGGCACATAGACATATATGTGATGTTATTTTGATTATTTTGGGTATTGGGTATAATCGTGGGTATTCGTTTAAGCGTAGTTAGGTTTTGGTGCTTCCGGGAATGCCGAAACGCGTTTTATCGCGAAACGTAAGCATTTTACGTAGCCAATAAAAATAAGATGAACAAAGTTATTAATTATCCTCATAATAATCATATAACACTTGCTTGATGTAAACATTTAATCATTTAATGCCCGTTTACATTGAATGATCATTTTTAGTTTACGCGATTTAACTTAACGTTTACGGTTTAAGAGTAAACGCGTAAAACCCTAAAAATAAATTGTGAATTACATAATGTCATACAATGACCTAAAACACGAGGTGTAAACCCTAATTTAATTTCATGATTAAACCTAATCCATCATGCTTAGATTACAAGAACTAAAATAAAAACTAGAATTAAAAAAAGAATTAGAAAATACCTTAAACCCTAAAAAATTTCTTCTCTTTTTTTTCTCTTTGGATCGGTCGAGCAATAGGGGAGGAGTTTACTATTCATCTATAAAAAAATATTTTTATTTATTTATTTATTAATTACTTAATTATTTGCTTTACCTTAAGTTTTTATAAAAACCTCAGCTTATTTGCACATACCTTTTGCTTAAACGCAATTTACTAGACTTTTAAAAATAATTAACTTTCCAACAATACTTTTCATTTCACAAATTCACTTTCTAAAAATAGAAAGTCTTCCAAAAACTCTCATATTTTAAAAAACTCATTTCTTTCACAAATGACACACTTCCTAAATTTCTCCATCAAATAACTCATTTCTCTTAACTTAACCTCTAAAACCTAAACTTATCTTAAATTACTAACACAAAAATACGTATACGTATAATTACTTACACAATTAACGCGAAACCGCTTCAATCACCGAAATCATTTCCTTGTCACCAAAAGTGAATGAAATGAACTTCACAAAATTTAACACAAATCCAATCCCAATGAGACGATCACGCTTAATGGATTGATTATCCAATCTCACATATCCCACACAAACACATATAAAAACGTATAAACACATAACCATACATTGCAACAGACACATTTAGGTCAACACTACAGTTTGACCAACCTACTCAAGTCATGGTTGTCACAACATTATCTTGAGTGATGTTGGTGTAGGTCCGTAGTCTTCTCTGTTTCTTCTCCAAATGAGCCTAAGTCACGTGTAACTCTTCCAAATGTCTTCCAAATGCGAAATACCTAAAAAGGAATGATTAAGTACCTATTTTGGGCATAAATGCACGATTTAGGGGGTTAAACGACCATAAAAAAGTGTATAAAATGACACCTCATCAGATACCCCTACACTTAGGATTTGCTTGTCCCTGATGGGCTTTTCTACCTAGACAATAACAATATGAGGGTTATTTTACCTACTCTTTAAAAGTATTTTACAACACAACCTTCTAGACCTTATAATCAAAAGCACAGAAAGTATATACTAGCACCGCACATAAGTGTTTAGGGATTCTCTTTTTTACTCGGTTGTATAATAAATTATAACATATGGGGGAAACAAAAAATCAACACTCATTACCTGTCATAGCATATAAATTACCATAGGCTTGGTAAAGGATCAAACCTCCACCGCTAAGTGCAAGTATTATTCATTACTATCTAAGAGGTCTTTTATAAGGTTGTGGGGTGTAGGTATAAGATAACATATAATGGAAACGGAAACGGATGGGATACATTTGGGTGGCTTTGGGTGAATTTGAAGTGGAAGGGTTAGGTAATTATTTACACGAATACACTTTGGTTTGGTTGCCAAGCCAAGACTCGGACGAAGATCTACAAACTCTACATCAATCTCTTTCTTTTTCTTTTCTCTTTTTTTTTGAATAACATAATACATCACATGGGGTTTATAATACGTACCCCTACACTTGAGCTTTTACATGCTCGATATTTACAATCTAACTAATGACCCGAGCTACCAAAGCATATGTACAAGTAATATAACATCTCATTTGAAATATAAACTCCCTCCAAGTCAAAGTACAAGTCCTCAAAAGCTCAATATACAAGTCATTAAGCATGACATCCAATATAGCCGTTTTACCTCCGTTTTCATTCCAATTTCTTCACCACAACTTGTGTACAAGATACTACACTCAATTTAAAATGTTTAAACCCTAATTATTCTATTCATAAGATTTCATACACATATTTACATTCAAAACCCTAAACCCTAAAACCAAGCTAGTTTCTAAACCATGACTCGTTTCTTCGTTTTTATCCATTGTAAACTTAAACCAATACTTAAATAAGTTATAATAACATAAATTACAACATTATCAATCATAATCCATTATCATTTCATCATTCTACTTCAATTATACAAGAAACGAATCCAGAAAACCCTAATTGTGCCCTAATTGTGATTTTGAGCCGTTTACTCATTTTTAGACCATCTCATTCTCAAGTAAACAACCAAGAGTCATTGTAAACCCATAAAATGAGTTTACAAACCTTTATCTGTCATTAACCATCCTTTTTTCAACAATGTACGAGAATTACAGCAGCTAGAAAAAAACCTAAAACCTTATTGAACCCTAATCCAACTATGACTTATTCTTTCATTTCCAACCATTTTAACTAAACACAACGACCAAACTTCATTGATAATACTTTATATAAGCCCTAGGATCTATATTCCATCATTCCTAATCAAGATTATGCAAAATATAAACCAAGAAAGTCAAGAAAACCCTAAACGTGCCCTAATCAAACCTGTGATCCCATTTCTTCAATTCTAACCCGTTTTAACCCAAACCAATTGCTAATCTTTGTTAATACTTCTTATATCAGATCTTAGGAACATAATTCAATCATTCCTTAATCAATGCTCACGAAATATAAGCCAAAAACTTGAGTTCGAACCATAAAACCCCAAAAACCAACCCGCGACCCCTTTTTGCAATTCTTACCCATTTTGAGGCCTTGTTCTTGCAATTAACTCATGCACATGCATACACAAGCAGCTTACACACCTCCTAGAAGATATTTCTTCACTTCTCTTGCACCAAATTGAGCCACATCTCCTTCTTTCTAGCCATATAAGCCGCGGCAAGCATAAGGGCTATCCAACACATCACTCTACCATTCTAGCTTGTATGACTCCTCATCTAGACTTCACACATCAGTAGATAGCATGTACACATGTCCAACAACAGATCTTGAAGCTTGCTTAGCACCCTTGGTGATTTCAAGTATAAATAGAGCTCTCTAGTCTTCATTCAAACTCGCACCACCCATCTCCTCTCTCAAACCCATAAGGCAGCAATCCTTTGCTCCCATATGATCCTAGGATCATTAAAGAAGTTCAAGAAGCGAAGCCCTAAAGAATTGAAGCCCCAGAGTAAAGATACAAGGCGTACGAATGGAAATACTACCCGAAACGACCCATTTCCACCATTTTTAATCCTTGAAGCTCAAACCCAGGTTTTGAATGTTCTACATCTGCTACTACACCCTTATAATGTTCATATGATCCTAAATATACTCTTGTTAAAGTCTCATAACTCAATTCATGCTCATTTTCCATTTTAGCAAAACTGTACACACGAAACCCTAATTTCGCGTTTTTCTTAAAACTAAATGTTAATAATGATAAATATTGTTATAATCTATCTAGCATGCTTAACTAATGTTAAAATAACCACTTTATTGATTAATGAAGGAATTTTGAAACTTAAAACCCTCGAGTTATACTTTTGAAACCCTAATTTTGACCCGTTTGGCTTCCTAGCCTAACGAATCGTTATTTTAAACTTGCGTTATGTTAAAACTTCATATTTTAGTTTATTATAACTTATAAATATCTTTTGAAATGTTAAAATAAGCTTGCATGGCAATTTGGACATATTTTGTAATTATAATCCATGCAAGGGGTATATATCATAACTTTCTGAAACTTATAATTACAGGGCGAATATGTCAATGTTATCCAAGTTATAACGTATAGGTCCCCTATTATGTTACCTTTCAAAGTACAAGGTTTACTTGGTATATCTTTCAAAGTTGAAGGACCAAAGTCGTAAAAATGCAAACTCCAAGGACCTATTTGCAATTTTTCAAACCCTAGGGTCTAAAATGTAACATTTTGAAAAAGTATAAAATCATATCCAAAACATTACAAGACATAACTTTAATTAACGCTTCTCGTGCTTAACATTTCCAGATATTGATTAAAACGCTTAAAACCGATTATATCGTATCACAATACTAGGGAGCTTCATATTAAGGATTTCATCTGTATACGTAGACTGAGTTGTTGGGTTTACGATTTTAGAGTGCCCTAGCTCCCAAATGTCTGAATACTTCTGAATTATGATAGCCCGAAACATGATACATAAATCCAACTCTTCCAATCAACTCATAACTCTTAAACCAAAGTTCTAAAGTACAATCTTCCTAGACTTGACATATTCTACTCAGGTTGTGTGACGTGCTATTTTCTATCATTTTACTATATCAACATTCCCCGGTTAAGATTGTGATAAGGTCGTCAGCTTTCATTTCAGAATATTTATTACATCTACCTACCAGGTGAGTTCATAGCCTCGCATTTCAATATTTCAAATGTTTTATAAACCCGCGAGGGGGATACATGCTTGTTACAAACTCTTTTACATACTCGTTTATCTTATAACAATGTGATTACTTTTCAAAGACTTAGTGAGTTCATAGCCTCGCATTTCAATATTTCAAATGTTTTATAAACCCGCGAGGGGGATACATGCTTGTTACAAACTCTTTTACATACTCGTTTATCTTATAACAATGTGCTTACTTTTTCAAAGACTTAGTGGAGTTTCATACCTCGCATTCATATTTCAAATGTTTTATAAACCCACGAGGGGATACATGCTTGTTACAAACTCTTTTATATACTCGTTTATCTTATAACAATGTGATTACTTTTCAAAGACTTAATGAATTCATAACCCTATATTTCAATCTTTTGAATACTTTATAAACCTGTGATACTTGATATAAACCATGAATGCAAGTGTTTTCTAAATGTATGCTATCCAGATATATTATTGCCTAAGTAGCTTCCAGTGCCATTATTTCCATATCATGAATCATTAATTACTTCCTGCGATGAACGCAAGATGTGTGAATAGATCTATTGGGGGTGACGGATCCCGTTGGTAAACCCATGCTTGGGGTAGCCAAACGCATAATATTTATCCTAATAGGTAACCTTGGCAAGTTATCTTTTCCATGGGTATATCTGTCCCTAACCAATATCACTACGGTGATTTTCCTGTTAATGTATTGATGTCATGAGCTTAGGAACAATAATAATGTTACCTTGATTTTCTATGATAATTGTATTCGTTGCAATTATTACCATTATAGTGACTTGCATTCAACCGTATAATATTCAATTGTTTTCCATGATAATACTGTTCTCTATAATAATACTGATCTCCATGATAATTATCCCAGTAATGCCAATATTTCCATTATAACTTGTATTCAATTATTACATTTCAAACCTATGAATTTCACTCAACCTTTGTGTTGACCCTTTTTAGCATGTTTATCTTAGGTAATTAAGCAAGTTGCGGCACGGAGTGGCATGGACTCGAAGATGGCTGAACTGTTATAATTCAAACATGATATTTTAGATTTTGGGACCTGCATTTTGTAAAAACTCTGATTATAATGAATGATAACTAAATTTTTCCAACAACGTCTCTTTTAAAGTTGTTTTCTATGATTATGATTGTTGTATCCATGAAGTAATACCCCAGATTAGCTTCCGCTGCTATATTGTAAAAATGGGGGTGTTACAAAATGACACCATTCTGGTAAGTAACCTTGAATCTTTTAGAAACTATTTGTTGATCTTTCTAGGTTATATTATTAATTGTTGATATGTTTGTTATATGAATAGCGTCTTCACCCCATTCTACAGTGAGACTGTACTTTATAGTACCCATGACTTGCGGAAAGAAAATAAGGAAGGGATATCTACCATCTTCTATCTTCAATAGATCTTTCCACGTACTTCTTTTTGCATCACAAGTATCATTTCACATTACTCCTTTCATGCAGCAGTCGTAATGATATCTTTTTAGTTTAGCATTAACAAGATTTTAGGTTGCAAGGATGTAAGTGTAATGTGTTTGTACTAAAAATTGGAGATTATAAAGCGTTTATGAATACAATTGGCTTATTTATCCATACTCATTATGATATAGGGTAATTCTAGGCCAATTGATGATCGAGAAGATGCATTTAGTTGGGAATTTGAGTTTAATTTATGAGCCTAAATCACTAGATGGTGGTGTTACAGGCCTGTAAGATAGTTAGCTCTTAGTAGTTTTTAGCCTCTCATTTTGCTTTTCCAAAAATGAAACAAACTTATTTCAAGGGAAAATTAAAGAGATGGCTGAAGAGAATCCAAGTATCGAACCTATAAAAGAAATATTGTTTGTTGCTTTAATCTCGCTAAATACCAAGTGACTGGATATTATAGTTATATACGCGCTTTTGAATTATGCATATACATGCAAAATGATCTAAATTAGCTTTTTTGCTGAGGGTGCCTACGAATTGATAATTGTATGATAGAGTAATGTTGTTCTCGAGTTCTTATATCTATTATAAAAGCTTGGTTGTCCCTTATGATCCTTAACTTAATCATAGATAAGTAATTAAATCAAGCATACAAACCATAACTCCCGGTCCCTATTTATTGAGTAATGAAAATACTATTGTTCCCTCTAGAATTGGTCCTTACTGAACCCATTTGTAATTTTAAACGAAAAGAGTTTTAGATAATAGCTAATGAAGTCTGTTACACTTCTTTTGGAGCTAATGAAGTCCGTTGTCCCTATTTATTTAGTTATGAAGTCTCTTATCCCTTAAAGATATCACGTCCCCGCGTACGACATTTGGTTGGTAAAGCTTTCCTGTAATTTCCATTATGACACAACAGCTATTGGTATAAGATTAACCTTACTACATATATATTGATGTTGGTATTATTATAAAGGAAATCTGGTTTTTATTATGATATTGCAACGACTATGAACTCTCACCTGTTTTTAAGTGTCAACGAACCAATATGCTGTCAAGGTGGCATTTTGAGAAATTAACACTTCTAAGGAAATACTTTGAATACAATTTTTTAATAGAAAAATTTGAGCCACATACTTGCCGTTTGAGATTATTGAAGTTTTTTAGAGTCTGAGATTGAAAAACATGGGTAGCTGTTCCATGTATGTTTCATGTTTACCCCAACAATCACCGGCCTGAATCATATGTATTCATTTCAAAAAACAAAATTTTTGTATGAATTTCACACTAGAAAATTAGAAAAAATAAACAAATCCAGAACCAGTTTATCTATGGCTTTTGTTTCTGTATGAACGTACTACAAGCTTATGCTTTTGTTCACTACAAGTTCCGAGCCTGCACAATGCAATGTGGCCATCTGCATAAATATGTGTACACACACAATTAAACGTGGTAGGTGTTCACAGAAACATCATTTAAGCGCAATAACTAACAATTTGATATTTGTGTCATGTTGCAGTGGAGAAACATAACACACCTTTATTGGCGATCTTTTCGTGGGTTTGTTAACAGTAGTTAATCTTTATGTGGTTGTTTATACAAAGGTCGATATTATCACACGGACAACTTTATGTGGTTGATTCAAGAGTCAAGACGAAAAATGGTTAAAGGTTTTTTGTAATGACAAAGAAAGCGAATACACAAACTACACAACAAACGTTGTGTACAAAGGTGTGTTTTATTTCGTAAGAATAAGCACCATGTACTCATTATTAATAACGAATACCTTTTCATTGTTTTTTCTACATACAATGCATGGACACTTTATTTTTGTTTCCAATTTTGGTTTATTTGCCGTTATTCATTATTTATTTACGTCCGGTTAGATTTGTGTTTTACTAAACACCTCATTATAGTTTCAATATATATTAGACGATATGTTTTACAATTATTTTTCATTGTTCTGCATGTTTTATCATGAAGTTAGCCCGCCCATTCGGGCGGGCTATGAAACTAGTTAATATATATGGTGATTTATCATCATGAGATGAAATGACTACTTCAAGTTTTTAAATACATTTGTACCTTGAAAGGTCAGTCATTTATTAATTCTCTTAAACCACATACTCTTACTGATTTTGCCATTACTTATAACATGTAAGGCGATTTATAAACTAATGGTCAATGATTCAATATCTTTAAATAGGACAGTAGTTTAATATGATTAGAAATTAATAACCTTTAAACTAGTTACTTTGTTAGTCCCAACTAATAGACCATAAATAAAGATATTGGATATTTGCGTCATGTTATTAGGGGTTTCTTTAAATGTCTTGGTTCATAGGTAATGTTTGATACTAAATCACAGTCCATACATTGTACCATGTTCATAAAGTACAATCGCCTTTATGTAACACCATTTAATTGAGTTGGTTAAGGCTTACATAAGTGATTTTACAATTTCATTTCCCTCACATAAGACATATAGATTGGGGCAATTAATAGAACGTGCTTATCATAATACACTTTCTCCCCCTAATTGACCTAATATTTTAATTTAATGGTTTATTTACCTTTTATAAAACTCGGTCTTCCAACATGAATATTATCTCACAAGTACGCTCTATAATCATCAATATTAACAAGACAAAAAAGTTATTATTTTCAATGTCATTCATGAAAATGTACACATCTTTATAAGAGAGTTTTTTTACTTGTAAAAATAATTGAAATTAAAAAAGATGAAAGTAACTTCTCAAAGAATGTCACTAATTTCAAAAGTATACAGTAATATTTCTTTAGTTTCACAAGGTTACATTTTTAGCATATTCATTAACTATGAATAGAAGAATAATTGCTATATGAATTCATGAAGGTTTTAAACTAATGAACCACAAACAAATAATATGAGAATGAATAATTTTAAATTCAAAACAACTTTTAAAATCGAACTAATAAATTAAGTGTCAAATTTAACATAATAAATAAGGTTTTGTATAAAATTATAAAAACAAACTCTTTATTTTACAATAAGTTATATTGGTTCAACATAGAACTCATCTCACAAATGATCATGAACCTTCTAAATAGCAAGTCACATAGAATCATTCTTATTCAATTAACACATCCTTTTTAACATTTGCGTGAAAAATCTCTTCCAACAAACTTTTGAACATAAACCTATTCTAAACATTGATTTCTTTATAGAAACATCTTAAGATCATAAGATGTGTCTTTACTTAATTAGTCTACACATATAGAGAAACTTTGATTATTTTAATAAAGTTCTCTTTGTTAGTCAATTAAATTAGTTGGTGGTCATAATTAGAAGCTATAAAGATTATAGATCTCATATTTATGGACAGTGATAATCATAATTGTTTATTTCATATTTTTTTCCTTTTACTTATTAGTACAGTTGATATAAAAACGTCAACAAACTTAATAAGGAAAAATATCATAATGAAATATATAAAAGATTACCTTGTTCATTTTATTTCAAGATCACATAAAATCTTACAAACACCATAAAAATGTAGACCTTAATGATGAGAAAATTATTTAAAAGTGTACTTTCATGTGTCATTATTGAGTTTAAAATCAAACCTTGTCATATAAAATGCAATTCGATCTTTCTATAATTCTCATTAATCCTCATTGATATGTTTTTTTAATTCAACTGTAGGAGGTATGAGATGATCGTATCATAATGCATGTTGAAATTCTTTATGACCATAGTAAACATTAGTTTACCCTTTTAAACATGTTTTAAATATTTAGTGGTTACTAGAACTTATATTTAGTGGTTACTAGAATTTATAAATGGTTATCTAAGTAAATGACTTGTACTTATGTACATACAAGACTATTCAAAATAAAGACTATATCAAAATTATTAATATAAAAGTATAACTAACCATAGAGTATACGTTAGTTATTGGAATCTAACCACAACACAATATTATATTCACATAAGAAAGTTTGATGTAATTGTTAACTTCTCATTGGTTTCATTAACAACCCATTAATAACTTCTACATTTATTTATGCAAAATCTATCAACAAAATACACCACCTTTGGACAGAAATATTTGCTAACTAATTATTTAATTTGCATATATCAAATTATTAACATAAAAGTATAACTAACTACATGGCAAATGTTAGTTATTAAAATCTAACCACACCATAAAATTAGATTCACAAAAGAAGTTTGATGGAATTGTTAACTTCTCATTGGTTCCATTAACAACCCATTAATAACTTCTACATTTAATTATGCAAAATAAATTAGCAAAATACATCATTGTTGGGCAGAAATATTTGCTAACTAATTATTTAATTTGCCAAAATACCGATTGGAGGTCAAGATTATGATTATCCATTGGGCTAATCCACAATATCGAACACACCAACACGTAACTTAGTATGACTTTAATTCACATAATTGTTTTGATTAAGTGCTTTCTGTTGGGCCAACACTAACTTCAAAAATTATGTAGTCATAAGTATGATCGTCATTCACTTAACTATTTTAACCGACAACCTTCCTTTAGGCATGACAACTAGTTTTAACAATAAAGTAGTCATAAGACGTGTTAAACATAAAATTACAAATATGTCAAATAATGCCCTATTTAATAAGAATCATTTTGTAAGAAAACACTCTCTTAATGTTTATAACCAAAACAAAGAGACTTTGTAGTTCTCTTACAATTAAGTTAAACATAATGAAAGTAAACACTCGAATAATTTGCCTAGAAAGTTATGACAAAATAGTGTTTATAATATACTTTCTTTTGAACAAAACATAACCAAAGATTGGCGTTCAACGTGAAATAAAATAACCATCACACCTGTAATTTAGAATCATTGTTATTGTCAAGTTTATTTACGTGTAATATTCAATGAAGAATATACTTTTGATATTGTGAGACTTTAAAAATAATAAGATTGGATAGTTAATGACACTATATAATTCTAATTAATTTATATGCAATTATGTCGAGATGACCAACATAAAATTAATTCACTGAAATAAAAGTCATGGAATATATACACAACTAACCTTGGTTAAAATATACTCTTAACATAATGAGTAAAAAAATTCTTATCTTTTTAGACTTTAGGAGATTCATTAAGTGACAGGGGTAGTACATATTTTATTTGTCATATAGTAAATCCTATCACTTAGATGTGAGACACTTCATGTCACAAAACAATATAAATATATTTATGATGGTATTAGATTAAATTAATGACAATAAAACATAAGATATTTACCCGTATACTTAAAATCATTCATTAGAATTCTACACGTATATGCATCAACAATTTGGGCTACCACGTTAAACGTCAAAAAATAGCTACGATTAGTTTTTATGTTTATCTTATATGTTTTTTTATGAATTATTCTCCATTGTTAAAAAAAACAAAAAACCATTTAACTCCTTTTAGTCAAGATCTAGAAAAAGAATACAAGCGATAACATTTGATTTCTCACACTGACAGTACGCCATAATATTAGAAATCATTAATACTGAGATTGTTACATCGTTACATATTATAAACCATGCTCAAATGCCACATGTTGATTAATTATCCCAAGAAACATTTAATCATAATATGAACGATCAAATAATATTTAAGCATAACATTAAAACTTACTTGATACGAGAGATGAGATTACCATGAACGAAGAACCCAGGTAGGATGGAGATCTTTTACTTAATCATTTCTTCTTAGTGATGGATCGTAATGTTTGTGTGTATTTTTATGAGGTGAATAATCCTCTATTTATAAGAGAGGTCAAGCAGGGATCAACTCCTAATTATGTATTGATTATGAAATCATTTCCATAATACATTACCTAGATATTATTATATAAGAAAATTGGATCTCCTATCAAGATACAATATCCTATAGAGTTTCATTATGGTAACTAAATATTATATAATTACTTTTAATATTACCAATATAAATCAACAATATATAATGTACAAATATACTAATGCATTAAATAGGTTAGGCCACAATTATGGAGAAATATCTAATTTCAAAATAGGATATTCGCTAACAGGTAGTAGATCGGAAAAAGTTAGGGATCTTGGTGGGATTCATGTTTCATCAGAGAGAAAAGGGTTTCGATTTTACTTCTGATCAGTTTTGTGATATCTGTAGGATATGTAATATGTATTGTGGTGTTTAATAATATTGAGATAACAAGTTAGTCGGCCCACGCTCCGCTGCGAGATGATCGGTATGCGTCTTGTTGTTGACGGTGGAATGGGCCGCCTGAGTAGGTCATTTGATACAAAGAGATTGAAGTCATAGCGGTTCATAAGAGGATACCATTCCACCCGTATCCATTTTTAGTCAAACCACGAACCAAGCTTATTTTCACTTGCACGACCCACTTAAATTATGTAGCGACTGTGTTAATACAAATAATATCTAAAAACGTTATTTATATTTTTCGACCTCTCAAAGTTTTGATAATAACAAAATGTAAAAACGTTTACGATAAAATTAAACGTTTACAAATTATTAATCGTAAAATTCCATTTCTAAGATTAGTAATCACTTAAGGTATGAACAAACAAATCATTAAGCATGATTAGTGATGAAGAAAATATTTTTCTCTTATCCATTACATTTTTACAAAAGAATTTCACAAAATTAATTATACAAAATATTTTATAATTAAAAGAAAAGTTTTATTAAAAACTTAAAATTTGAAATTCAAATTTTCCCCCCAAAACGAAAGCTTCTATACCAGATACAACCTTCTCCACAAAAAGATAAAAAGGGAGCGTAGTCTACTAGCGCTCCCCTTATAGATCTGAAGGCCCCCTTATATATCTGGGACCGCCGGGACCGCCGCCAGTGACCGTTGGATTTTCCTGCCTATAAATACTGCTCTATTCCTTGTAGAAAATCAAACCTCTTTGCACGAATTTTCTCACACTTCTTTCTCTCTCTAAAAACCTTCTTTCTCTCACTCAATATCTAGATCATTAACATGTATTGATCTTGTTTCAAGTGATCTAATCTCTTCTTCTCATATTTTCCCTCTCATTCAAGTGCAAGAGAAGAACACACGTATTCACCAAGAAACGAAATGCTGATTAGTGATCTCTCCTCCTTTCTTCTAAATATCAAATCTCTATTGTAATTATCTTGTGTATTTATGTGATTCGAATATTGTGTAGATCTAGTGATCGTGTATTGATTCTGAAGTGTTAGATTGGTTCTAGCTAAGATTAGGACTCAACATTTAGCTTAGTGTCGGAAAATAACGTAAGCGACGTGTAAACGGTTCTCTCTGCATGAAGGGAGCTTGTTGACATAGTGAAATCTCGAATAGGATACTCGGGGAGTGAAGTAGGGCAAAGAAGATCTTCGTAGCCGAACAACTATAAATCTTGGTGTCTTGGTTTGATTATTCCTTCTCTCATCTCTTTATATTGTTGTGATTGTTATTTTCTATTAGTTTAGATATTTACTTAATTGATTCATATTGTTGGTTGGTTAAACATACTACTCGAATCTAAGTATTTTGAAAGCAAAGTTTTCATCTATTTACATAATCGTATTCCATAAAAATGTACATAAATACAAACTCCAAAGAATAACATACTCTATACGTTCAT
>BQNB010160212.1:0-11260 GCA_026074375.1 Tanacetum coccineum | reverse complement strand
ATTGGACTAGGTCGTGTGCGGGTGTCGTTGCATTTGCTTGTGTGATTGAGATTGGGTTGCTAAAGACTTACTTAAGGTGAGTTCTCGTAGCCCCACTTTTTACTGATTTTTCGTTGGGGGAAAATGATACTCAAATGTGTTTTGAAATATTTTGAATTGATTTGTGCGAAATGTGGTTTTGTTTTGGGGATAAAATATGTGCTTATGACTGCTATGTGAATATTATGTGTTGATTTACTTGCGTGTACTGTGTTTGGCATGGCAAGGTTCTGTGTGGTACTTGCATGTACTATGTTTGGCATGCAAGGTTCTGTGTGGTTCACCCTAATATAGTGCTCCAGCTGGTAAGCCCTTTAGGTGCGTAAGTGACATATTGTGATTGACTAGCGGGGATGCTATGTCTTAGATTGTTAGCATATATTCACTGTCATATAGCACTATTGTCCCCTGTTTTGAAGTATAGGCACAGCTTTTGGGTTTAAGGTCAAACCTACGAGCTCACCAACATTATTGTTGACGTTTTCGATTATCATTTTCAGGTGAAGTAAAAGAAGAGTAGTTTGGTGATTGTGATAGCAGACTTAGAAGTATACCGTGTGGAATTTCATTTGAAGTCTTGCTTGCTTGTTGTTTTATTTTAGTATTTGGATGTTTTGGATTAAGTTTGGATTATGGTCCCCTGTGAGGGCATATGAATAATTGTACGAGATTGTGGATTTTAGTTGCGATTTGGGACATCACTCGAGTTTGTTCGAGGTTGATGGTCTTCATAGCATTTGGAGTTTATGCAATGTAGTTTTCTTTATTTTGTATCTTGTGTTATGATTGATCATTATGTTGCATTCCCGAGTTTCCGCTTTGACAGGGTGTGACAGGAATGGAAATGGTAGAGATGGAAATGGTGGAGGTGGAAATGGAAATAGTGGAAATGGAAATCCAAATGAGAATAATAGGGATGCTAGGCATGTTGCTCGAGAGTGTACATACCAAGACTTCATGAAGTGTCAACCACTTAACTTCAAGGGAACGGAAGGAGTTGTCGGGTTAATAAGGTGGTTTGAGAAGATGGTAACATTTTTCCATATCAGTAATTGTCCAGAGAAATACCAAGTCAAGTATGCTACTTGCACACTGTTAAACAGCGCACTAACTTGGTGGAACTCACATAAGAGGACTATTGGAACTGATGCTGCATTTGCCATGTCATGGAGAGAGCTCATGAAGCTGATGGCTAAAGTGTACTGCCCAAAGACTGAAATTCCAAAGATGGAATCTAAGCTGTAGAATTTAACCGTGAAGAACAATGATTTGGCTGCTTATACTCAAAGATTTCAAGAGTTGACTATGATGTGCACCAAGATGGTTCCCGAGGAGGAGGATCGAGTTAAGAAGTTTATTGGAGGTCTCCCGGATAATATCTAAGGAAATGTAATTGCTGTTAAACCTACGAGACTGCAAGATGCTATTCGGATTGCCAACAACTTAATGGACTAAAAGTTGAAGGGATATGCTGTGAAAAATGTTGAAAACAAAAGAAGGTTGGAGGTCAATCAGAGAGACAACTGTGGACAGCAGCCACCATTCAAAATGCCAATTGTTAGAGGTCAAAATTTGGCAAGAGCCTATACGGCTGGGAACAATGAGAGAAAACCGTATAATGGATTGTTGCCTCTTTGCAACAAGTGTAAGCTTCATCATGAAGGGCCATGCACTGTGAGATGTGGGAAGTGTAACAAGGTTGGGCATTTGACTCGGGAGTGTAAGGTCACAAATTCCACTACTTCTACTCAGAGGGGTCAAGTAGTGAATCAGAAGGTTATAACCTATTTCGAGTGTGGAAGGCAAGGACACTACAAGAGTGATTACCCAAAGCTGAAAGATCAAAACTGTGGAAACAAAGCTGGAAACAAGAACGGGATTGGTAAAGCACGAGGAAAAGCAAATGTGTTGGGTGGATAAGACGCTAACCTCGATTCGAATGTCGTCAAGGGTATGTTTCTTCTCAACAACCATTATGCTTTTGTATTATTTGATTCGGGTGCCGATCGAAGTTTCGTGTCGACTACTTTTAGTACGTTGCTTGATGTAGCCCCCGATACTTTAGACGTTAGCTATGATGTCGAATTAGCCAACGAAAGAATTTTTGAAACTAATACCATACTTAGAGGTTGTAAGTTAGGATTTTTAGGTCACTCATTCAATATTGACCTAATGCCAGTAGAACTTGGTAGTTTTGACGTCATCATCGGCATGGATTGGTTAGCGAACCATCATGCGGTGATCGTTTGTGATGAGAAGATCGTGCGGATTCCCTATGGAGATGAAGTTTTGATAGTTTAAGGTGATAGAGGTGGCAAAGGAGAGAAGTCTAAGTTGAGCATTATATCGTGCACTAAAACTCATAAATATATTAAGAGAGGTTTCCTAATTTTTCTGGCACAAGTTACGAAGAAGGAAACCGAAAACAAGTCGGAGGAGAAGCGACTTGAGGACATGCCGACTATACGGGACTTTCCGAAGGTCTTTCCAGAAGACTTGCCTGGATTACCACCAACGCGACGAGTTGAATTTCAAATCGACTTGGTCCCTGGTGTTGCACCTGTGGCACGAGCCCCGTATAGATTTGCACCGTCAAAACTGCAGGAACTGTCTACTCAACTGCAAGAACTTTCTGACAAGGGATTTATAAGATCGATTTCCTCACCCTGGGGAGCCCTGGTTTTGTTTGTCAAAAAAAAGATGGATCTTTTCAGATGTGTATCGATTACCATGAACTGAACAAGCTTACTATGAAGAATCGATATCCACTCTCAAGAATCGACGACTTGTTTGATCAGTTGCAAGGGTCAAGAGTCTACTCTAAGATCGACCTGAGATCTGGTTATCACCAACTCAGAGTTTCGAAGGAAGACATTCCAAAAACAGCATTTATAACACGCTATGGTCACTATGAGTTTCAAGTGATGCCGTTTGGACTGACCAACGCACCGGCAGTATTCATGGATATGATGAATCGGGTGTGCAAACCATACTTAGATAAATTCGTGATTGTTTTTATTGATGACATCTTGATCTACTCCAAGAGCAAGGAAGAGCATGCAGAACATCTTAAGTTAATTTTGGAGTTGCTTAAGAAGGAAGAATTGTATGCCAAGTTTTTGAAATGCGATTTTTGGTGTCAAGGTTTCTTAGACACGTGATTGATAGTGAAGGCATTTACGTAGACCCAGCTAAGATTGAGTCCATCAAGGATTGGGCATCGCCCAAGACTCCGACAGAAATTTGTTAATTTCTAGGTCTTGCCGGCTATACTCAAAAGAACGTGAAGTTTGATTGGACCAAAAAGGCAAAAGCTGCATTTCAACTGTTGAAGCAGAAGTTGTGTAGTGCAACGTTCTTATCTTTGCCCGAAGGTAGTGAAAACTTCGTGGTTTACTATGATGCTTCTTGCAAAGGGTTGGGCGCGGTTCTGATGCAAAAGGAGAAAGTCATAGCCTACGCATCACGCCAACTTGAGATTCACGAGAAGAATTACACTACACATGACTTAGAACTTGAAGCGGTGGTGTTTGCTCTCAAAATGTGGAGACATTATTTGTACGGTATGAAATGCGTTGTGTTCACTGATCATAAGAGTTTGCAACATATTCTAGATCAAAAAGAGTTGAACATGAGACAACGTAGATGGTTAAAGCTGTTGAGAAATTACGACTGCGAGATTCGTTATCATCCGGGAAAGGCAAACGTGGTGGCGGATGCCTTGAGCCGAAAGGAACGGATTAAGCCACTATGAGTTCGAGCTTTGGTTATGATGATTGGTCTGAACCTTCCTGTGCAAATTTCAAACGCTCAAGTTGAGGCAAGAAAAGAGGAGAATTTTGGAACCAAATATTTGTGTGGTATGATTAATAAGTTAGAGCAATGTATTGATGGAACATTATGCTTGAATGGGAGAAGTTGGATACTTTGTCGAGGTAACTTAAGAGAGTTAATTATGCATGAATCGCATAAGTCAAAATATTCAATTCATCCTGGATCGGACAAGATGTACCAAGATTTAAAGAAACTGTATTGGTAGCCGAATATGAAAGCAGAAATTGCCACATACGTCAGTAAATGTTTGACATGTGCCAAAGTCAAGGCTGAATGCCAAAAACCATCTGGTTTGTTGGTTTAACCTATGATCCTAGTGTGGAAGTAGGAAAACATTACTATGGATTTCGTTACTAAGTTCTAAAGACATCAACTGGTCAAGATACAATTTGGGTAATTGTTGACCGACTCACGAAATCTGCTCATTTCTTACCAATGAAGGAAACTGACTCAATTGAGAAGTTGACGAGACAATACTTGAAGGAAGTAGTCTCGAGGCATGGAGTGCCGGTTTTGATTATTTCTGATCGAGACAGTAAATTTACATCTCATTTCTGGCAATCGCTGAACAAAGCCCTAGGTACTCAATTGGATATGAGTATGGCTTACCATCCACAGACTGATGGTCAAAGTGAAAGAACCATTCAAACCTTAGAGGACATGTTACGTGCTTGTGTGATTGATTTTGGGAAAGGTTGGGATAGACACCTATCTTTGGTGGAGTTTTCTTACAACAACAGTTATCACACTAGTATCAAAGCTGCACCGTTTGAAGCTCTCTACGGCCGAAAATGTCGATCGCCTATTTGTTAGGCTGAGGTTGGAGACGCTCATCTCACTGGTCCAGAAATTGTTCATGAAACAACTAAGAAGATCATTCAGATCAAGAAGGGTATTCAAGCTGCACGAGATAGACATAATAGCTACGCCGATAAGAGACATAAGCCATTGGAATTTGAGGTTGGAGATAAGTTTATGTTAAAGGTATCGCCATGGAAAGGGGTGATACGTTTCGACAAACGGGGGAAGCTGAACCCTTGCTATATTGGACCTTTCAAGATTCTTGCTAAAGTGGGAACGCTTGCTTATCAACTTGAACTCCCAGAGCAATTAAGCCGAGTTCATAGCACTTTTCATGTTTCCAATTTGAAGAAGTGTTTCATAGACGCACCACTAGCTATTCCGTTAGATGAGATCCAGATTGATGATAAGCTTAATTTCATTGAAGAACCAATTGAAATTATGGATCGAGAAGTTAAACGGCTAAAGCAAAGCCGCATTCTAACTGTGAAGTTCTGTTGGAATTCGAGATGAGGGCCCGAGTTTACTTGGGAGCGTGAAGATCAAATAAAGAAAAAGTACCCTCATCTTTTCGTTAATCCTTAGTCCACGTCTTAAGATTTGAGGACAAATCTCTTTTAACGGGGGAAGAATCTCACACCCCGAAAATTTCAGGTCAATATTTTATACTTTTTCGATCATTATTTTTTACTTTTATACGTTACGTTTGAATTTGGCAGTTTACCGGGAAGTTAACCCGCGTAAATCTGAAAAACGTCATCAAACGCGTTCCGACTTTGGATTTTGATTAGTTTATATATTATATAAGTTATTATCTTTTCTAAGTGTTTCATAGTTTACGATCACTCCCGGTTTTTCTTTTTACGCTTTAATGTTTAAATTACGTTTTTCGCGTTTTTGACCTAACGGAACCCCGGAAACCCAAAATCTTTTCGTGTAAACTTTAGTTATCGTCTATCTCATGTTCATAATCTAAAATTTTCGTTCATGTCCCCCTTATTTAATTTCAAATGCCTAAACCAAAACAACCTTAAACCTTAAAATTAAATCAAAGGCATATTTCTTATTTTATTATGTTGTGTGTGTAGTGGGAGAAGATGTGACTTCTCATGGGAGTCATACCATGCACAAGACCTTATGTTTGTTATACATGTGATAACTTACCACCCTTTGTCTTGAAATTTAATAAAAAAACCCATGGCTTGAACTTAGCTATCATAAATGTTTGGTCCTTCCCCTTTCCCTATACTCGGTCCGAAACCAAGGCACACTACCACTTGGTGTGCTTGTAGTCAACATGTGGTCTCAAAACCTAAAATAAATTTCACCTATAAATACATCTTTATCTACACATTGGTTTTCATACATTTTATCTTCCCAAAGTTTGTTTTTCTCTTCCTTTTCTCTCTTAGCTCTACGGTAAACCAAAACCACTTTTTAGGGTTTCTATATCTTTAATTTCTAGACAAAGATCCAAGCATACTAGGGTTCATTTTATAACATCTAAGGTGTGTTTAAGTATTGGTTCTTTGGTTTCAAGGGTCTTTCAAGAGTTTATATAACTAGGGTTTCAAGATTTGTTGTTGGGGTTCTTTATATTAGTATTTTGAGGTTTAGGTTCTTGTGATTTCTTCTACTTGTTTTCACTTTTGTAAGTGTCTTGAATTCTTTTCTTTTTGGTTTACTTATGTTCTTTACAATATATGTTCAAGATCCATAAATATCCATATGTTGTTTTTCAATTTTTGAATGATTATTAAAATGATTTTTTAAATAATGATGGTACCTAGTTTCACTACGTTAAATATTATGGTCTTTGGGATGAGATGAGAGTTTTGATAAACAATAGAAAATATGAAGGGATTAGGTTAGTTTTTTAGGTGTGGTTTGTTGTGGATTAGTTGTGAATGGAGTATTGGCTAGACTAGGCACTATTGTGAAGTTTGGTGTGAATTTTTGGAAGCGTTGTGAAAAAGGTAGTGACTTATCCGAAATGGTTTTGAGGTTTTGAGCGACTTAGGAATGTTTTCATTAGGCGTAAAAGTAGTTTTATGAGAGCTCGTTTCGAATAGATAGTTTTTCATATATCGCACACTAAAATTGGACTTAAAACGGCCAAGTTATAGCTAAATGAAACTTGAAATATTTTTCGGCAAAACCAAACAAATAGTTGCTGTTTGAAACTTAAAATGGGGTTTTCTGATACTTTCGGACATTTTTGGGCTTTCTAAATGCTGGCGAAACATATAAAAATGTTAGGTAATTAATTAGAAACATTTAAAATATTATAAAAATAGTTGAGTAATGTCGGGATGGGTAAAAGTGTAGGATTTCAAAAAATAGTGACTTTCATAATATTTTAGCGAATCGAACATGGAAGTTAAGAGATTAAGATTAGATAGTGCGCTTTAAAAATATGGAAACTTAACAAATATAGGGAATAGCATTAACGTCATGAAACTAAAAACTTTACTAAAATAGAAACTTACTAAAAATAGTAATTGTTGGTTAAACGCCGAGACTTAACGAAAAACTGTATGATTTTAATTCGTCATGATTTGATAATCAAACCAAAACACAAACACACATGAATGTTTTTTGGTGATGAACATATTGTGCAATTCTTGGCATACTTTCCGTGTTTCTAAGACGCGTTATTATTCTAGGTCGCGGCTAGATTTCTATATCATCTTTTACTTGCGTGATTTGACATTTGCTCATCTTGCTAAGGTGAGTTCATAGCCCCACGTTTTACTATTTTTACTTTAATACTTTGGAGTGAGAAACATTGCTTGCTTTTAAACCATGGACACAGTTACTTTACTTTACATTTTCCTGATTACGTGTTGCCTAAGTAGCGAATAGACCACTAATGCCTGAACTATCATGAACCGTCAATTTCTTAACCGATGGACTGGTTAAGTAAACGCGGATGTTGTAAATAGATCTATTGGGACTAATTATCCTTATCCGGGTGAGTTCCGCTCACTACCCACGGGGCTCCTAATAAACGAATATATACCATGTCGGATTTCACTAGGTGGTCTTGGTCAGATACCTTTAGGGAAATTAATTCTTGTTTGGCATATAATATGCTTCATTTTAATTGAGCTTCGGTGTCATGAGCTTAGCGCAACAGTAAATACTTTTTATGTGGAGTTGTATCTGTTATAAAACTGGTCAATGCGGTACTGCGGAAACTTGTGGTCCACTTTTTATACTAAATTCAAACCTATGAATCACCAACTTTATGTTGAGTTTTAGGCTGTTTTCTCAGGTGCTTAGTTGTGGATGTCCTTTGCTTGCTTTATGGTGTTGCCTTGCATTGGACCGATTTTCAAGAATTATTATTATCTATGTTAACATCGTTGTCAAACTTTAAAACATTTTATTCGTTTCCGCATATTAACTTTGAACTTATGTAAAACCTTAACTATTTTAAATTAATGCAACGATGTTGGATTTTCAAACGTACCTTTAGAGGTCGTTCTTTGTATCTTGTGTGATGTATATTATGACGTCACGCCTCCAAACACATGTTTTCGTCTAGGCCCCGTTTTGGGGTGTAACATCTACATACAATGGCAAAAAATAGCAAGTATAATTCATTTTTAGGCAATTAACCCAAATTATAAATCTTATACCTCATGATGATATTGCAACCCATAAAACGGCCTCCCGGCATACGACACAGCTGCAACCGCGACTGGTCATTCACATGAATGTGTTTCGATTAAAAAATCAAATACTCCCACTTTAACAATTAAGCTTATACGAACTAAAAAAAACAAAGTTACAAAAACCATTAAAATTTATTAAAAACTGAAAATAACAAAACCCTCAAATTATGACAAAGCCCTAATTTAAAGAACTAACTTTTCAACTTTTATATATGTATAAGTTTTAATAATTGTTAAACTTAAATGAAATAAGAGGAATTATGTATAAGAATTTGATACGTTTTTTTGTTTATGGACTTTGGCTTGATCCGATCTTCTTCCTCATCGTGCTATCTAAATCTCATAAAACAACATACCCGCAAATGATTGTTAACTGCTACTTCAAAAGTTTGTATCACTCTCTCATAGATGTTTAAAATTTGAGTCACCAATGAATTTTCAAGATAGATGTTAGGTGTTGAGGAATGTAAAATCTATGGATTATAAGCTACATGACACGTGTTGAGTGAGAGGGTATTTTTTTTGTTCTTGAGTCACCGTTGATCTCACATACACACATCACTGGAATGATTTGTTTATTAATAAGTAACTTGCTCACTGGGATTAAAAAGTTAATATCATTTTTTTTGTTATTGAGTCACCGTTGATCTCACATACACACATCATTGGAATTATTTGTTTAATAATAAGTTACTGTTCACTGGGATTAAAAAATTAACGAGTTGAAATACTCGCGCTCCGCTGCGGGATGTTTGCTTACGAAAGTAAACTTTGTAATCCCTTAAATGACCAGAGACATTGAATTAATATATTTGGTATAACAACTAAGAAAATAACAGCCAGAGTTGTTCATATAATAAACTTTCTGCCACAATTTTAACCTTAAGTTCAGCATCACGTACAGTACCCACTTGAGCATGCATACCAAATCTATCAAGCAATTGTGGCCTGAGTTCACCTTCTTCCGTGTTTCCGGACCCTATTAAAATAAACCAAGCTGGATGTGAAATAGAAATACCTTCTCTTTCGACTGTATTCCATCCTGATGCAGCTGAGTCAAGAAGAACATCAACTAAATGATCATCCAAAAGATTTACTTCATCAACATACAATATCCCTCTGTTGGCTTTAGCAAGAAGACCGGGTTCAAATGCTTTAACGCCTTCAGTTAGAGCCTTTTCAATGTCGATTGTTCCACATACTCTATCTTCTGTGGCTCCTAATGGAAGGTCAACCATGTTGATTTTTGTTTTTATGGTTGGAAGTTGGTCCCCTTTAATTAGTTTTTCTCTAACTTCCATGCCCATTGATTCTGGATCTTCTAGGTTTGAGTTGAACGGGTCGGCAGCAACCACTATAATTTTCGGAAGCAAATCTACTGGTGATCGGGCGGTGGTCGATTTACCGGTACCTCGGTCACCCATGATCATAACCCCACCGATTTTTAGGTCAATGACGTTTAGTAGCAGGCATAGCCGCATCTCATCTTGCCCAACTATTGCAGCAAACGGGATAAACTGGTCTCTAGTTTTTCTTTGACAACTTTTGAGCCTGGAATTTATTGACAATAGAACTCATGATACGTTAGCATTTATCTTTTTATAAATGTAGATGAGGCAGGCAGGCTCGGTAACAGATCAAATATACATACCACGTGAAATGGGTCCTTTATTAGTATGGGGATCAATGGGCCGATTCAGGTTGATCTGCTGACACTTATACTATTCTTTTTTATTATTTTATAGATGGCGAACGCATTAATGATTAAGAAACTTTAGAATTGCAATAAAAATCTTATATTTGAATAAAACAATTTAGCATATAGTATGATTTAAAACAGACTTTTGGCGACTTTCAAACCGATTAACCAGTTTTACTATAATCTAGTTTTTTCTATATGACCCGTATGAGAGAAATTAGTGACATCAATGGTCAAAATCGTCAGCTCACATTTAGAACAGGAAGAAAGTTACATATGCAATATTCAGACATTTTAAATGCGCTTAAACTGCAGCCTTATTGCCATAAGTATTGAAAGCTCAAAATGCTTGCACTATTAGAGACTATAACTTTATTATACAATCGGATGAAAACCTACATATTCTAGTTTCAAATAGTATAGAAGGTCATTTAGTATAATCATCTATGGGATGAAATGGATGCACAAAAGAAGTGTACCTGTTCTTGGGTTGGACTGATTTCAGTAGCAACATTTGAGATTGTCAAATGAGACCTTCCTTTCCTCAATGGAACTCCAATACCTACCTGTTCTTAGGTTGGACTGATTTCAGTAGAAACATCAACAATAACATCAAGTCTTCTAATTTTTAGTAATCATGTAGTTCTTAAATCTGTTGTGCTTTGCTCCATTGATATTCTATTATTGTAGGATAGGGTGGTGGCCCAGATGAACATCCAACTCACGTTTCCCCCCCTTTCATATGCCTTGTATACTGGATTTCGAATCGATGTTATCCACACCATGTAAATCCTGAATGCAACTCACGTTGATCTATAAGGCAAAAATCACCTCAAAACCATTAATAACTTATAAACTGTGACAAAACACAGTATTCAAATGCCCTCAGCAGTTTATATTATATAACATGTTTTGGTTTGAGTTGTATAACAGAAAGTCTTTACATCATTGCTGATTAACTTACACTTAAACATCATTATATCACAATATACCTTTGATCCAAATAAGGAAACACATGATGACAATAATTACCAAGAATATTATTTTGAAGCAAATTGATAAGTTTGTAGTTTCAGAATTCCTTATTAGCAGACCTCTCTTGAAGAAGATAATAAAACGCCAAATAAGAAAAGAAAAAGCAGTTATTCTAGTTCAAAACTGGACCACAATTTAATTCTTATATCAGATCACCATGAGCATTATCTTT
>BQNB010160211.1:0-14824 GCA_026074375.1 Tanacetum coccineum | reverse complement strand
ATATTTAATTTGTAATTTATAAATACATAAATACTTATAATTCGGCATAAATTATAAATACATAAATATAAATTATTTTTCCTTACATAATATAAAGTATTTTAATCTTACATAAATTTTCATAATTGCCATAAGTTGTATTTTCATAATTTTTAACATTTAAATGAATTTTATTTAAGCTTTTATGAAATTTTCTTGCATTAGGGGTATTTTGGTAATTTTACACTTATTGAAATTTTTAGGTTTTACAGAGAATCTCATCGTTGAGGTGATCTTATTGAAATAATGGATGTGAGCATGTGGATCCTCTTTATCATGTCCGAAAAACTGCTTGTTTTGAACAAGATTGATTAAACCATGCTTTAACTCAAACTTAGCATTGATTTCGGGAATTACGATTGCATCCTCGTACCCCTCGGTGGGTGCTTGGAGCAATTCCGCCATAGTCCGGTTATCGGCCATTGGAACTAGGGGAGGATTATCAAAAGGTTCTTCTAAATTAAATGGTTCTACAATAGCCGGTTGGGCTTATTGTTGAAGGTTACGGTTACGGGTTTGAGAACGAGTGCGCATGCACAAAGTAGAAAAAGAAAATTTAAACTAATTTTTTTTAACAATCTATTTTAACGGATAACGAGATAGACAACTTGAAACCAAATAATCAAATTTACTTCACGGTAGCTCTTAAAAATTTTACTTTTTAAGATGAGCCGTATTTCGTAAATGACACAAATGACAAGTTTTTAAATCTTTGATTCGAGTTGGGAACTTATTGATGGATAATACCTCAATGGAAGGTATTATTTGTTGGTGTTGTTTTACCAACTTTGTTTATTTTATTTTTTTATGGACAATTTTTTATATTTTTGATTTTTTTTATATATATGGTAATTAGACTAATAAAAGAAAAGAAAAATATTTTTTACTTTTTATATTTAATAATTTTTTTGTATTTTTGATTTTTTAACAAAAAATAAAACTTTCGAAAACGAAAGGGTCTTCAAATCACGATCAACAAACTTCAAACGAAAGAATCTTTATCACAAATCCCCGGCAACGGCGCCAAAAATTGATTGCTAGTAAATCAACACACGTAATGATAAAATATAAAATAATATGAAATTCCCAAACTACCCTTAAACTACCCTTGAGGACAAAGGTAGTTAGAAAAATCACACGATAATATATATAATAATACGTATATAAACCGGGAAGTATGATTCCCGAGTCGTTATTCCCCAACGATTTATGAAATTGAAACCACGTTTTTGTTTGTACAATGATTTGAATGATGACAAAGATTGATTTGATTATCTATTTCTACAAATTAAAATAAGCAAATGATAACAATTAAGCACGAAAACAAATAACGGGAAATTAAACTTTAACTAAAAACGCAAAACGGGAACCCTAAACGGTTTGACCTCTTAAAATGAAGCTACATGGGCCCTACAATGGATTTAGACATTAGGAAATTTTGATCACTAGAAGAACATGGGATTTGAAATAGAAAAGTAGGTTGTGGATGTGTATTGAACTCATAGGGTTGTAGGCAAATTTCTTGTGATGATTTTCCGGGTGGACCATTTTGTGACGATATCCGATGAGAAAGTTATGGACAAAATGGTAGATTAGGTCAAAAATAGACATACTGTTTTGCACGACCCAAAACTCATAAAATTTGTATACTGGCCCCTAAAAAAGTAAAACTAAGAGTTGTAGCTAAACTTATGTAGAACCTAATATAATTGGATGGTTTTCCAGTTCCTTACGGTTTGTAAATGGCGGCCGAAACGGCGAACCCAAAATTAGCAGCCTAAAATCAGACTTGACACTAGTGTAGAACTTGGGCCTTTAGATCATATTTTGTCATAAGTTTAATAATGAAACCACTAAATCAGTAAAATAGACTCACAAATGTATCCGGGAAGATAAATATGAAGTCGACACCCTTTACGGTCTAGAAATTACGGCAATTTTCGTAAGATGAAAACTATATACTTATTACTAAAAACGGGAAAACTTATGAATAACTTTTGGATAAAAACCCGAGGTGGTAGGACCCACTTATCAGGACTTATAAAAATGAGTAACCTACTGATCATAAGACTAACCCGAAGCCTGGACGCATAAATTTCTAGAATTAGGGTGCCTTAAGTTGAATTGGGCCCAAAAGCCCAATATGACCAACTTAACCACTATAAACCTAAATATGTAAGTTTAAACCATTTGGGTCTTATTAGGCCAACCTATTGGATTATAAATTATACCTTAAAATCTGGACTTTAAGGTTTCCAACCCAAATAATCATATTGGGCCTACTAATGGGCTTGTTGGGCTCATGTGGACTTCACATTTTTATTGGATTTTAAAAGAAGGCTAAATAAACTACTAGTATTCTAAAATTTAAAGAGTATGCAATGTCTAAACCAATTGATCAATATATTACTATTACATATGTAAAGATATCGATAAATATTTATCGATTTGAATTTAATGCGCGTCGTTATTTTAGGTCGCGATTGATTATTTTTCGACGATGCTTGCTTTCGTGATTTCTTGATCGTCACATCTTATCACGGTGAGTTCATAGCCTCGCATTTCAAATATTTTTCTTAAACCCCGCGAGGGAGATACATGCTAGTTTTCTAAAATGAACACAATTAGTTTTCTTGTATGCTTGGACCCGATTATATGTGATATGTTGCTTGAGTAGCTTTACGTCAAAAGACCCCAATCGTGAGCCGTTAACTACCTATGATGGGTAGCCGCTTGCACAATAAATAGCGCTATGGGTTAAGCAACCCGGTTCGGTTTTTGGGCTTTGGATCCGATTGTGAGCAGTCCCAATGTACGGACCTATTGTGTTGAGATTTTTAGTAGGTATATGACGTAATACCTAACCTTGGGGGCAAATGATGAATATTGTTGGTATATGATTATGATTATCTTAATTATGCGAATGACACTACGGATGCGTTTATAGAGAGTAAATATGCATACTCAAAGCGAGGGTGAATAATCAGGGCATTTTTATTATATGGAAACTAACCATGTCATGAGTCTATATTAATAAGTCCCCTAATAACTTTGTCTTATCCACATCGTTATTCTTGATGAATTCTGAGAAATGATACTTGTGTTCCGAATTTATTATATATATAAATTCTATGGATTCACTCAACGTTTTCGTTGACTTTTTAGCATGTTTATCTCAGATATATACTTGCTAACTTGGATGGGATGGAATGCGGATATCGAAGGACGTGGACTTGGTGAACTCTGCACATATGATAAAATGTTTTCTTTTAAAGAAACTTAAACATGTTGTGGATTATTTTGAAATGAGTTTTTATAAAGTTATTGGGACCTTGTAACTCTGATCTTTTTAATAATAATTGAATGTCGTTTAACCGTGACTCGTGAGCTTATATTATGACATAGCACCCCAAATATTGTATTCTGTTGCGTTGTAAATTTGTGGGTGTTACATAATCGAAACAAAGACATGAATGTAACAGAGTTGTTATAATTCATTCTTTAAATTCGAAAAGTAAAGATGGTTTGTACCATTTCGGATTTGTGATGATTGTTATTTCTTTTGTGTTCTTGATCCTTGGAGGGTCATTAATTAATTGAACTCACTAGAAGAAAGAAACGAAGATCTCTTTATCATTTAATTTCGAGTTTTTGATTGATGATTAGGGATGGAGTTGTGGGATTGTTGTGACGATGGGAATAGGATTAGTCTTGTGGATTTGTTGATATGAGGCTGTTTGATTATGACGAAGGGTTTATAGATAGTTGGTGGATTTGGTTTTGTTGTGATGTAAAGAGATGTTGAAGCTGTGATAGGTGTTGTTTGAAGTTGATGTTGTTGTTGTAATGTTGTTGATTGTTGTTTGTAGTAGTGGTTTTACAGATTCGAGTCTTTCTGTCTTCTGTCTTTTTATGTTAACTTAGACTCGGATGAGTGGACTGGGTCAACTCGATAATAACCGAGTTGACTCGGTTTGGGTTGTGGTTCTACCAAACCGCCACCATTGAACCAAACCGCTACCAAAAGGAGAAATGGACAGAGTGACGTTTAGTGTAGGCCAAGAGAAATCTTCAAACGGCTAAACCTGTGTATTAAACCGTCGTGGTGACCAAACCGCCACGGTAAACCACTACAGTGGTCAAACCGCCATGGCAAACCGCCACGGTGGTCAAACCGCCACCTGTCACTGTCATACTATTTTTCCTTAAAAACTGGATTTGTGTTCCCTTGTTGGCCAAACCGCTACTAGGAAAAATAATATGCAGACCCAAATTTATTTCTTGTAAAAAAGTGTCTTTTAAGCATAAAAAGCAGCAGATCGATATAAGACATGAAACGACAAATCTAAACCATATATATAATCAACAGCAATAAAACTGTTTGCTTGGTAGATTCTTAGAAGAGGAAGAACCATTTACCCACGAAACAGATTCTGTTACAAACATAAACAAACAACGTGATGTAAAACAACCTGGTAAACGATCTTGAACAACAAACAAAATGATACAAAATGCTCCTGGGTACTGGTACCACTTGTAGAGAATAAATGACGTGTGTAAACCAGAATTAAAATAGATCCGAAGGTTGGATAAAGTGATAAAGATGAATAGCCATTTTATTAGAGAATAAGGTATAAAATGGGAAGAGTGTGTATGCTAGAGAGAAAACACACACACTTACACTTTACTAAAGTGAGCTTCACCCCTCCATGGAAGTATGAAAGGGGTATATATAGGTCAAGAGAAGGGAAACTATACTAACTTAACAATACTAGTCCCTGCGGGTCTTGCCTAATGATAACTAGTGTAATTTCGTATGAGTCAACATATTTTAAGGCTAACACTAACTATTCAAGGTGAATGTGTTGCCTTAGTATTATGGATAGCGTGATTTGAATTTTAGATCGGATGAGTATGTCTACTCATATTATATTGTGAATAGGATTAGAGGGGTACGCCTACCCGCATGTTGTGGAATCACTGTCTATGATTTTTAATCAAGCTTGGCTTGATGCGAGTGCTAACCAAAGCCTAAGTGTGAAATCGTCTACATAATAATAATTACTTACATATGTGTATAGTACTATAGTACGTCTTAATGAGTTCGTTTACTACAATATATTGTGAGCGATGCGACGATCTTTGAAACACTTACGCCACTTTACTTTATTTCCTTTTGATGGTATTGAAATTCGGTGTCTCCGAGTTTGAACACTCTTCTTATGATTTTGAATCGCATATATTGCTTCATAATATATTATTTTGAAGTCTTCCATTCGATAGGAGTACTACTTTATCTTGTCACCTTGGATCGTGCCGTCTTTTGGCACTTACCTTTGAAACATGATTGACTAGCGTCTAATTCTTCTTTTCGTTACTTCCTATGATTTTGAAGAATCATGTTAAAACCTAATTGTAGGCTTCATAGATCGTTTTGCCCATCTAGGATATCATAACATTAATCACGCAGCGGAATAACAAATAAGAACAACAATGTTATGAACAAGGTTTTTATTCATAAACTAATAAACTATAAACTATTCGACTTTAATCAGTCGACTATGAACTATTACATAAACTAATAAGCTAACTATTAGACTCTCATTGGAGAGATCTAACTATGATGGATACACACCCCTTTGCTAGACGACTCTCATTGGAGAGCTCTATGTTTCTGGATGTACTAAATCTATGTCTATGATCTCTTTATATAGGGAGAGATCAAGACTTACAAAGAAAGCTAATTCCAGTCAACAATTATATTAAATACTTAGTCAATGTATTTAATATGGTTGACTAAATAATTAGGAAACTAAATCAGCATTAATCTTCAAGTTGTAATTAATCTCCAATTAGCATTAATCGCTGTTTGACTGCATTGAATGAGAAGATAACTACTGTTTGACTTCAAGTCTTCTAAAATCCCATAATGCTAAATTAGTTCTTCTTGTTTCATTCTTTTGTTCTTTTATCTTATCAAATCTGTAAATCCCAACAATCTTTCCCTATTTGATGATGACAAAACAAATAAATTCTTGCACGAACTTCCCTTGAAGTTAAGATCATGGATCTCCCTGAATGAAACAATCTTACTTTGTAAACTGTTTCCCTTAACTTAAGATCTTCCCCTTAAGTTATCAATCTCCATTCCATGCCACCACAGGATCTATAAGTTGCTAATCATATAATCATCTTCCCCTTTTTGTCTTCATCCAATAGGGAACATATAAGCAACTTTGATCTTTACAACCTCAAATCATATATCAAAACTTTTAATCCAAGCTTTCCACTGACTCAAATTACCCCCCATGAAGTTCAACATAAATAATGAACTCAAGCATTAGAAATTTTAAACTAGCAGTATTAATAATGACTAGTAGTAGTAATGACCTTCCCCTGAAACTGTGCATGAACATCTTCAATGTGACCACACCTTTAAGAATAATATGATAAGAACAACAAACGTGAAAATCAACTACAACATCAAATAATTAATAATCCAAATGTCTTCTCAAATAATCTCCAAAACGAGCCATAAACATCCATCATCGTTCAAGATCTAAACGCGTCGTGTTTAGTTTCTTCTTCAATTCTTCATTACAATAAAACCTTGAATCCTAGATATCAAGAGCAACCCGCTCTGACACCCAACCAACTCTTCCACCATCTCCTCAAATTCCATCACCTTCATATCATGATACAGAAGGTCCAATCATTGAACCTCTTAACATAGTCTCCAATCCACCACCTTCACATGACCCTGAGATTCAAAACATCTAGACCTAGTGAAGAAAGTGAGAAACTTAGGACCCGCTAGATCATGTACCTAGGCGGAATCAAGAGTAGAATCATAGAAAAAGGAACTGATGACACTAAGCAGACTCTGAACAGCAATCTGCAAGCTGATAGAGAAGTCAATAAGCTAGAAAAAAAACTAAGTTGAGGCAAAGAAAAAGCAGGAAACTAAGGATGAAGAGGTCAGGAATCAAAAGTTCCTTCTCAAACAGATCAAGAAATGCATTGCTTAACTTCCATGAAAAGAGCAAGTGATTCAGGGGAGGCTCAAGCAGGATCAATAAAGTCCGTCTACCTTAGAGGGGCTGCACAAAATCTTAACAAAACGTAGCTTCTGAAGGATTTGAAAGACACAACCCTCTTGGTACAAATTTACATAAGGAACCCAAATCTACACCAACACCACCAAATCTTAGATTTGAGAACCTGCTGAGACTCAAAGTTAATACTTGTAGTACACCTTCAGCTACCAGTAATACTGTCAGGAATTAATACTGCTGAACTTAATACTGGTGAGACAGAAAGAGTCCAAAGGAGAAAAGGAAAAGATCCAATGACTGAAGAAGACCTTCAAGCCGAAGATCAAGCATCAAAGAAATCAAAAGAGCTTCAAGAGCTAGCAGGTTTAGAGGCAGCTCAAAGATTGCAAGCTACAATGGATGCTGAAACACAAAGACAAATTGATCTTGATGCACTTCTGGCTAGAAGATTGGTAGAGCAAGAGGAAGAAGCTGCAAAAGAAGCACTTGCAACTGAATTTGACTACATTCAAGCAAGACTAAATGCAGATCAGATTTTTGCAGAAAAGATTCAACAAGAAGAAAGGGAGCAATATTCTATTGAGGAGAGAGCAAAGTTTCTACATGACACAATTGCTGCCCAAAGGAAGTTTCTTGCAGAACAAAGAAATGCTGCTATCAGAACTATCCACAACAAAAACTCAGCTTAGAAATCAGAGATTCACTTATCTGAAAACATGTTTGCAAATAAGAAGCATGCTGAGTTAAAGTCTAAATCCTTTGAGGAGATCCAAGTCTTGTATGAGAGATATAAGAAGCAAGATCAGACTTTTGTGGCTATTGGATCTGAAGAAGATGAAAGAGCAATCAAAAGGATGAATGAACAAGCTGCTGTTAAAGAGAAAGAACAGAAGGATGAATCTGTCCATGAGGAAGTTAAAGAGGAAGAAGGAGCAAAGAAAAGGAAGTTAGGCACGAAAGAAGAAGCAAAAAGGCAAAAAGAATAAAGTATACTCTAGTCTCACAAGAGAAGATGATGACTTAAAGATGTGCTTACATATAGCTCCTCCGAGAAGATAAAGTGTTTAGTGTTGAGATACTTGATCATCATGTGAACCCATTTTTGAATGGCAAGTCATTCTTCCTCACAACTAAACCTCAATTTGATCCCCACCAAACCTTTTGGAAGATGGACTAATAGAATAGAATAACAAGGATTAATTGAAGATATGAGATTTCTTCCGCACCTTGATGGAGTCCTAATCAATCTTTGACAGAGAAAGAACTTGAAAGGCTATCTATTAGCTTGTAATGAAGAATATCAAGATGAAATTTCTTGAAGGTGCTTTGATAAGATGCTTTTAGAGGGAGATCTTATATTATTGTTTACTCAAGGTGATACTGTTGACTTTGGGAAAAACACTAAATTGAATCTTATTAGCTGGAAATTACATAGTTCCTGCAGGGTACATACTACATGACAAGCAATAGGACATTCATTTATGAATGCTTTGTTAGAAAACAGATACCCTCTGGACCAAGGAAGTGTTTCACAAAAAGTTTGGATTTGAAGTTAGAAAACTGCAGAAGAAAGCACTATGAGCATTGTTGACTGATCAATTGTAAACAAAGCACTAGAAGAATTTGAAGATTCTAATGATGATGACTTTAGCCACACAGATCATTTATAAGACCGAAAGGGTTTGAGAATTGGCTCACCACCACACAACAAAATGGTCCTTTGGTTCACCATGTCTAACAAAACATAATAACAACTAGTCAAAGAGCAAACGCAAACTGTTGGTAAAGACCTATCAAATCCGTTTCATGGTTACAATTTACCAAAAATGTATGGTATCTTATTCAGTGCAACCATATATATTATACTGAAGCAAGGATACTCCATAGCAAACGGCTAGCTGGTAAAGAGTATCAAATTCGTTTATATCTTGATGATGTTGCTCAAATCATATGGTTAACAATGTACCAATGGTCTTACAAAACCTAAACATTGCTAGTCATAGCAAAATGCTCTTGTTAAAGACACAACAAATACCGTTTATATGGCTGGTAGATTGCCAAAAACTATACTTTGATGGCAGTCAATATTGAGTGCTTATGAAGACTAGTTGCTGACAAGATTTTGAAGACTTAAAGCATATTATTTTGAAACAGAAGTTCAAGACAATCCTCTAAAGCCCAAGGTGAAGCTTAAATAATTAAAATCAAGAATGTTTTGAAGAACTTGAAGTTTCATGAATGAAGTCAAGTTAGGGGAGGAATTGTGTATATGGAAAATAATTGAAAACAGACTTAATACTGTTAGTCTTAAAGTTAAGTCTGTTATGTTATAGTTAGCTCACTCGATAGCTGAATAGTTGAGTACTAGTTAGTATATAAGTTAATTGCAGTAGAGCAAGTTAAGTTCAGCAGCATTAACTTAAAGTCGTGCAGTAGTAAAGTTAAATAATGCTTGGTTCAGACAGTTAAGTCTGTTGTAAATTTAGATAGTTATCAAATTAGCGTTGGATTTAGGAAGAGAAAAGCCATTATACTCTTAACGCGTATAGGGGTTTACTTAAGCCTATAAAAAAGGAACATAGAATAAGAAATGTAATCATACAGTTGATTGAGGATACACTATCAAATAGTGAAAAGTAATGATCAATTTTAGTATTTGTTCTTGTGTTCATCTTGGTATAGATATTGATATTCCGCGTCATATTTATCAATTCATAAATATATGTCTCTCACTCAGTAACTTGGATTTATACAAAGGGACTATCAATCATTCAAGGCTCATACAGATCCTGATTAGACGGACCTACAAGTGTTATCAAGCCACCAAAGGGACTTTCCACAAGATTGAACATAGATCAAAACCTTTTATTCCACCAAATCAAATAATCATGTCTGCAAACGATAATTTTTCTCTTCATGATGATGATGAACTTTCTCTTCATGATGATGCATCTTTGGATGGATCTGTACCAGCAACCAACAAAGGAGGATGCTCTCTGCTAAACCACCACAAATAATCACAATAAATTACACTTTCAAACATTAAATGCCCGTCCACCAAAAAGATGATTTATGATACGTGGGCTAATGGAAATAGGAACAATATCTTGAGTAAAATAGATTAAATTAAGGTCTGTAAAGTGCATCAAATGGGAACTCAAAGGAAGCAGTCACAAAGTAAGGATTGGAGTAACAGAGTTCTTACCTCCAACCACACAGAAAGAACATTTGCTGATGAGAAAGAAAAGACAGAGAGAACACCAATTTGTTAAAGGCTATTCCAAAAGATCAACCTCAGACGATTTCATTGAGCAAGGTATGATTCCAACAGAGATCTTGGGCATCCATCAAAACACTAATTGGTGGTAATGCCAAACCTAAGAAAATTCAAAAAGCAGTTTTGAACAGAACAGTTTGAGGCATTTTCTATCTCGTCTAAGGAAAGCTTAGAGAAAGGGTATGATAGAGGTTCCAAAACTCCTAACACAATTGGATCCCCTTGGTTGCAGGTGTGTCCAGATGAAAGACGCAAAACACAAGTTTTTGAGGTCCCTTCCTCCCTGCGTGGATAGTCCCTAGCCATGACAATGAAACGAAGAAGAAGATTGACACATTGTCAATAGATGATTTATATAATAATCTTGAGTGTCTTTGAAAAGACATCCAAAAGACATCATCTTCTCCCTTACATCTGATAATGTTGGCTTTCTATCACAACCAAAGCCTCTTACAAGCAAGCTTAAAGCCAAAGCCACAGCTCAGGAAGTTATAGTAACTAATAACACTCCTCTTCCAAAGCATCACAACTGCTACTCCTGTCGTGCAGATGAAGTTAACCATTCATTTCCTACCACAAATGCTTGAGTGATAGTGATTTGATACATGAAGACCTAGATCAAAATGAAGACCTGGATTTGAAGAAATGGATATTAAATTGGCAGAATGATATGACTACCATAAAGATTAAAAGTTCTACAAGTAAAGACAGGCCAAAAGTCAAGAGTGGATGGAAAAAATTCATGTGCATTTGAATAAGAGAAAAGTCGAATGTTTCAATTGCCACAATACTGGGCTGCTCGTCGATTTGGTTTGATTATATTTATGCGAAACCCTAATACCATGGCTGCTCGTCGATTTGGTTTGATTATATTCGATCTTTGTTTTCTTTGTTCATCTATATGGAATCGATTGCATAAGACAGCAGGTGTTATTGGTTTTATCAGGTTTACAGTTTGGGTAACACAATACTGCATGAAGAAACATTGGTAGACATCATCACAATAAATAAGCTGGGGCACAACAGAAATCTTTATTGTAGAATCCAAGATCTGGACTCAACTAGGGTATGATAACATTGATTGAAAATATGCAGCAGAATATGAAGAACACAATCAACATTAATAATAAGGTTTTCTTTATTCAAACATGATAAAGAAACTAACTACTTACTATTACATACACACGCTCCTAATGCGGTCAATGGAATCTCATTGGAGAAGTCGACTAAAAATGGAAACCTGTAACCTAGAACGCCTACCCATTTATAAAAATAGAGGGATTTACAAAGAAACCCAAGCTATACTAACGAAGCTACCTAACTATTACATAAATGGGTCCTATTATTTCAAAAGAAAACAAATACAATTAGGAAACTAAAGTAATTGACATTAATCATCCCATAATGTTTGACTAAGGTCACAATAATGTTGACTAATCCAATATCTTCTTCAACATTAATGTTGATTTTCAATCAACCTTAATCTTGATCTTTGTTTCCTTCATTGCATATCATGTTTCCTTTGTTTCTTCATTCTTCATTTCTGTTTATTGGTTTTTTGTAATCAACAAATTTGTAATTCCTAACAATCTTCCCTATTTGATATTACAAAGACGATCTGCATGAGGCAACAATGTAGAACATGTCATCACAATAATAATCTGCACAACAAAAATCTTCTTCCCCTTTTGTAATCATCTAATAGTGGTCTTTGAGCAACGCCGGTAAACGCTTCCCCCTCAAGTGATGCCAAGTAGATGTTTAAGTATAATCAACAATAAGCTTCCCCTTAATAAAAGTTAAAAGTTACCATCTCCCATGAATCTTGGAACTTCCAGTAGCATAGATCAAATCTTCCTTCAGTGCGAAAAAGACATGCTTATTACAATATCATGTAATAAAATGTCTTTGAATAATTCTTTTAGACAATATTAGCATGGCGATCACATACTATGGCCGATAGTCTCAGTGAGCTCCGTCGCATCAACGACCAGTATCCTAGATCCAATGTCAAGGGCTGAATCGTATCATAACTCCGACCAAATATTTGTAAAGGAGCGTGTAACTTTTCCATTCAAGAATTTATATCATAAACTCAACTGAACTCCAAAATGAAAACCCTAACACTCCCACAATTGTTCAAGATCTAAGGGCGACTGTGGGACACAAAATAAAGTGTTTTATTAGATTAAAAAATTACAGAAAAAAAAATACATAGGAAAACCTTATAAACCCTAGAACAAATAAAGAGCCACTAGGCTCTTATACCCCCCCCCCCCCCCCCCCCCACCCCCCCCCCCCCCCCCCCGCCCCCCCCCACACCCCCACCCGCCCCCCCCCCCCCACCCCCCCCCCCCCCCCCCCCCCCCCCCCCCACCCCCCCCCCCCCCCTCCCCCCCCCCCGCCCCCCCCCCCCCCCCCAATTGTAGAAACCTGATAGTAAGGCTTCATAGATCGTTTTTGTCCCATCATAGAATATCAACCATTGATCCACTGTAGCAGGAAAATAACAAATAAGAGACAACAATTGTTAATGAACAGGTTTTTTATCATAAACTAACTAATACATATAGATGTTGATCATTCATCTATTGCTATGCTAACTAATATACACACACGTGTGTTCTTCTATTAGACTCTTATTGGAGAGGTCAAACAATTATGGATGCCCTAAACTACATCCTTAGCCCTCCTTTTATATATAAAGGAGTCAAGGTTTACATGGAAACTAATAATGATAATAATGATAAAATTAATTATCTTTGACCAATTAATAATGATAATTAATGATGAAATTAATACTTTGAACAATTAGTTATTCAATCATTATCTTTGACCACATCTTTCAATCTTATCTTTTGTAGTATACTTTGACCTACAACTTTGGTCCTTCATGTTCCACTTGTTTTCATTCATGTTTGTCTTATTCTAGACTCAAAAGATCATTCCCAACAATCTTACCCCTAGTTGATATGACAAAATCCTAATAAGCACGAACATCCCCTGAAGTTAATATAACAATGAAACGAAACCTCTTCCCCTTTTGGTTATAAAAACAAGTAGGGGTCTTCTAGATATAGCATACCTGACCAGATGGTTAAACATTTAATGAATAACCTTCCCCTGAAAGTATGCATAACCAACTCTTGATATCTCTAACACAGGTATGGTTCTATGCTATTGGAGCATTGATGAA
Source organism: Tanacetum coccineum (assembly GCA_026074375.1). Lineage (NCBI taxonomy): Eukaryota > Viridiplantae > Streptophyta > Magnoliopsida > Asterales > Asteraceae > Tanacetum > Tanacetum coccineum. The sequence goes on along the minus strand of BQNB010160211.1, from coordinate 1,257 downwards.
GAAAACGAGCATTACAAATTTGAATGAAGAAGTAGAAATCACCCAACTTGTGTCTATATCTTGTACTATCCAACGATGTTGAACTCATACTCCCTAATGAATAAAGCGACCGCAATCTCTTGATAAAATCACTCAATCTCTATTAATAAGACAAGCTGAGCACAATTAATGTAACTCCTAAAGTGATACCGAATGTGAGCATTAAGCACCTTAATAAAAATACACACAATCCTAGATTTTGCAATCTTCGTCACCATACAAAACAAACAAGTTACCAACCTGCTAAAAGGAATGACAAGAATACTTCATCTCTGAAACCAACTACAACAGGTCAAAAATCGATAATCAACTGTCTTTCGTAATCACATATTCAAATAAATCATCAGAAAAATACTAGCCAAAAATCAAAAAGAAATAAACTATTTGGAACCCTAAAATAAGCTTGCATGACTTTTTAGACTTGATTTGTAAATCATTTCCATGCAAGGGGTATATATCGTAACTTTCTGAAATTTATAACTAGAGGGGCTGAAAATGTCATTTTCCTAAAGTTATAACTATAAGGACTGTAGGTCCTTATCAACAGGATCTCAATGAGCCTAGAACGACTTATAGTCCTTTGAATAAATCCAAAGATACTATGAGAGACAATAACTGTGAATACAAATATTGACGCGGAATATCAATATCTATACCAAGATGAACACAAGAACAAAATACTAAACTTGCTATTACTATTACTATTTGATTGTGAATTCTCAATCAACACACATATTTACAATACTATTCTATGTTCCTTTTATAAATCTAAGGAACCCTAAACGCGTTAAGAGATAATGCTTATCTCTTCCTAGATTAACGCTAATTGATAACTAATACTAATATTACAACCAGACTTAACTTTCTGACTAAACAGTATTAACTTTAATACTGTCACACTTAAGTTAGTGCTGGCAGACTTAACTTGCTCTACCAGACTTAACTTCTATACTAACAGTACTAACTATAACTAACAGACTTAACTTTAATACTAACAGTATTAAGTCTGTTTACAATATTTTCCTAACAATCCTCCCCTAACTTGATCTTCATTCATGAACTTCAAGTTCCTTCAGAACACTCTTTAGCTTTAACTACTTTAAGCTTCACCTTGGGCTTTAGAGGATTGTCTTGAACTTCTGTCTTCAAAATAATATGACTTTATGTCTTCAAATCTTGACAGCAACTAGTCTTTAACTCTTGTATCAGCAACCTTGA
>BQNB010160210.1:4579-14824 GCA_026074375.1 Tanacetum coccineum | reverse complement strand
CATATTTTTTCCATTTTTGGTCTGTTTTGGGTTTAATTGGGTTATTTTAGGTACAAACGGATATGTGTATTCTACACTTATCAGACATACCCAGACAAGTTTTGACATCTACTAAACACAAAATACCTCAACATAATAAGACCTAGCGGTATGCCAAAATATCTGCAAAACGACATACCCATTCAAGTTGTAACAACTATTGGACACAAAATACCCATTCAAGCATCTACGAGTTAACGTTTTTACATCTTTAAAACTTTACAATCTTGATTCATCAGAGTCTTCGACCTTGAAACTCTTCATTCCATGTCTAATGAAATTTTTATTCAATGAGAACATATGATTAAAAAAACGCGATTTTTAAACAACAATTTAAATTCTGAAAAAAAGAATTAGTAATTACCCGCGCTTGATTCGATTGAAATACTTTGCATCTTTACAAAAAGAAGAGTAGATAAATAAGTAACATATGTGTGTAAACAAGAGGTATAAGCGAAAATATAGACAAGAATAATGAGAATTACCTTCTTCAAACTTTTCAAGGTCTCCAGTCTTTTCTTTTACATTAACGAGAACATGAGATGAACGAATCCAATCTTGGCAACATATTAATGCTTCAACAATTTGAGGAGTTAAAGATGTCCTGAATGAGTCGAGCACTCAACCTCTGGTACTAAAGGTAGATTCAGATGCCACAGTTCAGACGGGAATAACTAGAATATCACAAGCAACAAGTGACAATATTGGAAAAGCCAGACTTCTCTTCTTCCACCAACCCAAAACAGTAAAGTTGTCGCTTTCAAATTATGCACCATCTCCCTCAATCTCCTCAGTAAAATACCTATCCAACTCGGTCTAAGTTTCTTTTGCTATATCAGATTCTGCCTTTCTCCTTTTTACCTCATCCATGTTTTTCTTCCGCATTGTTTCAATCGTATCTTCAAAGACACCAAATACTCCTGTATCTAAACATTCTACACTGATGGAACTAGACTGATTGTGGCTTATATGAGATGAAGAAGTAGCATTCTTTCGATGTTGGTCCGAGTAGATTCGCTTATAATCATTGAATAACTCTTTCAATGCATTTCTACATAGAGTCACAACTTCGTTTCCATCCTCATTCCCTTCTTCAGTACCATACATACTACATAGGTTGACCTTAAGATACTTAAATTTAGTCCTTGGATAAAAAATAGAAGCAATTAACACCAACATATTAAACTTCTTTGTATCGCCCCAATACTTATCAAACTTCTTCATCATTTCTATAGACATAGACTTCAAATCATTATCGTTAGTTAAGAAACATCGCTTCAAAACAATATCGAGGCAATTAATACACTCAAAGTATGAATTTGAAGTAATATACTTTGTACCTGAGATTTTAGAAAACAACATTTTATTACCACACGAATAAGAATTAATGAAGTAGCTAAAAGGGTTGTAGCATAAAGTCCTTTTCAGTCCGTCGATCAATAAACTGTAAAGTATAAGAATTAATGAAATACCTGAAACTCGTAGAGTCATGTCGTAGAAATGTTTCAGGAAAACTACTAACAACCTCACATTAGCCCAATCCTTTGACTCAGGAACGCCAGGAGGCCCTTCTTTTTTATCATCCTCAAATTCCTTACCATCACCTTCATGAAGGTCACGCGTACACACAAAATCCTTTTCTGCAAATCTATCAAATACTCGTTCATACTCCATTGCAACACTCAACATCAGGTAGGTTGAGTTCCAACGAGTTGGAACATCAACAACTAGTGACTTTTCACACTTAATGTTATCCAAAATACAAAATTCCCTGAATTTTTTTAATTCTTGCTGGTGATAATCGTATCCAACGAACAACCGCCCTTATACGATCAACTGATATTCCCCGCTCTTTGACCCCGTCTTGCACGACTAAATTCAGAATATGCACGAAGAATCTCACATGAGTCCATTTTCCTTTAAGAATACAATTATCACCCCATTTCATCAATTTTCCTTTCAGATAATCAATCGCCTTGTCGTTACTACTCGCATTATCAACCGTTATAGTCAAGATATTTTTCAAACCCCACTCAATCAAACAATTCTCCACAGCTCGTCCTATATCAGTTCCTCGATGACTAGTAATAGTACTAAAGTTGATGACTTTTTTTTGCAATTTCCAATTATCATCAATATAATGTGCAGTAAGACACATATAATTGACTCGTTGCAAGGAAGTCCATGTATCAGTCGTCAAACACACCCTCAGAGTTGTTTCTTTAATTGAGCTTTAAGTTTCTTTTTTTCATCAAGATACAACTCATAACAATCTCTTCTAATGGTGGTTCGGGTGGGAATAAATAGTAGAGGCTGGCAAATCTTCATGCTTCTTCTATATCCTTCATTGTCTACAAACTTAAATGACAATTCATCTATGATAAGCATCTCGGGCTATTGATCGTCTCGCTTTTTCTTGATTGAACTTCCCAACTTGCAAACAGATTTTACTCTCCTCGGTTTCTACATCCTTTGATGTATTAAGTTCCAAGTGTGTCTGAGTATTGTCTTCTCTATTGTGATTAAAAGTACATTTTCTATTATGAGACCATAAATTAGAAGTTCCACATTATGTATCACCACTATAGTTTTTAAGCTTACAATACTTACATAGTGCCCTTAGATTTCCATCCTTATCCTTGTATTTTTCATAATGAGCCCATATCTCTGACCTCTCTTTATACTCTTTGTGTTTTCCCTTGTTCATATTACCAGCCGTAGAACCTAAAGCTTCACCTCCTTCGGTGCTTTGTTCCTCCATTGGATCTGACATTTCCTTAAGAAGCTGTAAATCAAAATTAATCAAAAGCGTAAGTGACATTCCTAACCAAGCTCATATAACTGAATAAACGCATAAGGTTCCCAAAAATCTAGTAGACCTCATAACCCTAATGTATTTTGACACTTTTATTATACATATGAAATGAAGTGATAAACACAATTAGCACACATAAACTATAAAAGTGGATTCTAATGTACAATAAACCACCAACTACTGGTAACAACAAAATAAGTTCAGACATTGCAACAAAATTAAACTAGTAACAATAGATCTACTATAATTCTGACAAAATAAGGTCATACATATCACCAAATTAAGAGACTAATAAGAGATATTATTATTACCTTTAGAACAAAGCTTTACTCGTTTTTATCTTATAACAAGGAGTTATGGATGGTTTGATTGAAATGGGAATGTAGGTAAAGGATAAGAAATTTTGATCGTGTGGTAGAATGAGAAGTTAGGTAAATAAAAGATTGTGTGTAAAGTTTATTCAAAAAGAAAAAGATTATGTAAAATTAAAATACTTATATTTAATATATAAAAATTATTAATTATTAATTGTAATTCGGTTATCGGTTTATTCGATTTTCATTTTGCTAAAATCATATCCGATCCGTAAACCGATTACCATCTTCGATTCAGTTCGGTTTTGGTAAATTCGGTTTGGTTTGGTTTATGTTTTCGGTTTATTCGGTTTATTTGGTTTTTCTGCTCACCCTTACTTTGGATTTATCTTATTATTTGTACTAGGCTTAAGCCCAAGCTCTAAAATGCTCTTCTACACTATATATGTATCAGGTTTATCTTATTATTTGTAAAGGGTTTAAGCCCAAGCTCTAGAATGCTCTTCTACACTATATATGTATCGGGTTTATCTTATTAATTGTAAAGGGTTTAAGCCCAAGCTCTAAAATGCTCTTCTACACTATATATGTATCGGGTTTATCTTATTATTTGTAAAGGGTTTAAGCCCAAGCTCTAGAATGCTCTTCTACACTATATATATGTATCGTTGATGTTTAATGAGAAGGACACATACAGGATTGTCTCAACGCAATCAACCTCCGGTAAGTTTAGGTGGTGTTTAGTTGTAGGAAAAATTTCATGTTTTTCTGTTTCTAAATTCATAGAGAAGGAAATGGTTTCTCCTCTAGAGAAGAGTTGAGAAATTTGAAAACCTATTTAGATGAGAGTTGTATTTTTCCTTTTAGAAATGAAGAATAGTAAAATGTGATTTTCTATTTTTCTATTTAAAATTAAGAAAATGAGAATTTTCTTTTTTTTTTGAAAAATATTAAAAAAAAGTGCGACTAAACAAGTTTTTAGTTTTTTCATTCTCAAATGAAAATTTTCCTAGAAAAATGTGATATTTTTCCACAACTGAACACACCCTTAATTTTTCATTTTTCATGATTATTATCAATTAATCAATCATGATGTATGGTTTTCATTTGTCTTGCCAAAATATAAAATGTCTATTAATCTGATTTCCTTGATATCTGTGTTATAATTAGGATTTGGTAATTTATTCCCCTTATATAGTACAGTATTAAAATGTCAGGCTGCCTAGATTACCTATTCACGAGTTCAAAATATTTCAGTTACATTCTTAGGTTCTCTTAACCATATGTACCATTTGTTTTATAGAATTAAAGCTAGACTTCACTTATCATGCAAAATATCTTTTTCACGGGTTTTTTTTTTCATTTGCATAACCGAACAGAAGATATTATTAATCGCGTTTTCTCACTTCATTTACATTCTCTTCACCCAAGTGAGGTGAGACAAATATTATATATTTAACTATGTAATGTCGTAAGTCTAGGCGTGCGTCCAACAGTTGATGACCTATGATTTAGTCCACAAGTAATGACCAGTTTTCGATATATTGATATAAACATCCTCAGACTTGACTTTATTTTGTTAATTTGGATGACAAATAGCCACAGAGTATGTAACTGGTATGCTTGTTGGAGTCTAAGTATCTGATTAATAAGGTTTTTATTGAGGCACTCAAAATGGAAGAAGCCATGGAATTTCAGTGACCACCCAAATGTTTATTTTGTCTGTAGAGTTTCATGATTACAAAATGCTTCTGTCTGGCTGGTCTGCAAGAGCCCGATCCCTTATAGTATCTTACTCTCATTTTCCATCTGATAAACTCACACAATCGTAACGACGTCATAAAATATCTTTGTCTAAACAAAAACCGTAGCAATGTGCTGACTCCAAATGTCTTTCGTCTATTTATAGATTGGAAGTAGCAAGCCATCTGAAACTAAATCGAAGATTTCATACTGCAAAATATCTCAAAGAAGGTTACACTAAGATAAAGATAAGAAAATGGATATAGATCAGGAGCATGACAATTTGATCTCTTCAAATGCAATGCTTGAAGAATCAAAAAGGAGATGTGAGGCTGTCATGGATACAACAGAAACTTTAACAAACTTGAGTCTGTCCTGCAGGCATACTCTCCTCAGGTTGATCCATTCAGAGCTCTCTTTCCTGTCTCGTGTTTCATTCTCTGATTTCACAACAGAATCTGAACAATCCATTTGTGTCAACATCGGTCATCTTGAGTCAGTAGTCAACATCCTTCAGCAGCCAAAAATATTTGGAGTGTCGCGTGTCTGCAAGACAATACCTTTGACTCAAAAGGTTCCCGTGTTGATATAGTTTGCACATTCGATGGGAACCCAGTTTGGATTATTGTATCCGATAGGAAACCTAGGTACTTATCTTGGGACGGTCAACAGGAATCTTCTAAAGACAAGGGTTTGCGGGCGAGAGTGCAACTTCTTCTTGAAATTGCTCACAACTCCTTAGCATTGAAACCCACGTCCTTAATATTCTTTTTCCCAAATGGGCTTAATAGATTCACACGGGAGAAGTTTCGTAGCGAATTTGGAGCTGTTGACTTCGGGTCAAAATTTTCTAATTTAGACATCAGTTTCTCTAAAGAGCTAGGAGGTTTGTGGGTAGATATTCTTGCAAGATCATATCAAGACGCATCTGTACTTGAAATAAAGGTTGATTGTCCGCGGTATGTTTCAAAAGAGGCCCTCATGGCTAACCCTTTTGTAAAATCCGATGATGCATTTTCTGGTGGCTCTTTTGGTGATCTTATATCACAGATGATTTTACCAAATAATGGCAAGATACACGGTGACCTCATATCAACTTTGATACCACAGCTCTGATTGCCATTGTATCAGGTATCAGCAATGGTAATACACAAAAGCTTTTGGCTACACCTGAAGATGAACTAAAAATGCGATTTAAAAGGGGAACTGAGTCTGTAATTAGCCAGGTGGTGTCTGAAATCGAGAATCCAATACATATGAGTATAGGTAAGGTTATATCTGGGAGAAAATGTATTATATGTGAAAGTGTTTCTTCATAGTTTAAGGAGCTGGTTTTGATGTTTGGAGGGGTTAATGAGAAATTAAGGGCGGATCAGTTGCTACAGCGTATGGTGGTTGTTCCAGATAGTCCTTCGACACGCACGATGAGCCTTCCAACTACAAGAAAACTGACTTTGAAGAACAAGATTGTTTTTGGCACAGGAGATTACTGGCATGCTCCAACGTTAACTAATAACATGGGTTTTGTGAGAGCAGTTTTACATATGGGAATGTCTCTGTTTACTTTTGAGCATAGATCACGGATTCTTACAGGCGATTAAGCAACGATCACGCAGAGGCTTGATTTGTCAGACCACAGCAGCTCTGTTGACTGATGTGGCACCTTTCTGTTAGATATTTCTAATTAAATGAAGTTTCTCTCTTGGATGAGTACATTGTACGACCTTTTCTTTTTCAACTTGTAAGTTCTGAAGTTCTTACTGATATATGAGATTACTTTTTCTTATTAATAGGGTGTTTGGAGTTGTGTTTTATAGTATATGAACATAACAACATCAAACAGTAGAAATGCATATTACCTTCTATAACCTATTCATTATAGTTAATCTCTTTATGGTTATTTACTAGTCACTCTTTGTACCCATGATTTAAGGTTTAAGATGAAATTTAAATACTGAAATATGCTAACTAGACAAAAACAACTAAAGCTTGAAAAGACTTTCTAGAAAACGAAATGAAGATCGATGCATATGCATATATGAATTTCCTTTCTCTTGAATTGCATGGTTCTTCTATCACTCCACTTGATCTTCATGGGTCTCGGGCGTAAAAGTGGTTGGCTCGAACCCAAGGTTACAATTCAACGAGCTAGATGCTTTCTCTTTTTACCCAACGTAATCTTAGATGTTTTTTAAATATAAATGATGCAATCATAATATGCCACTTTTTTAAAGGTTTGAATGATATAGAAAGGTGGCTCAGTTCCACGCCATTGACATCAGTTTGGTTCCTAGGAATTGATGTCAAAGCTGATAGTTTCTATGTTTGAATGTTTTCTAGCAAGGGTAACTGAAAACATTGTTCTTTCCGGGTTATGATTTACGCTATACAGTCCAGAGTTTGTTCAAATTCTTATGCATATAGTTTATCAGCAACATATTCCATTATTCCGTATGTAATGCGTATTTTTATGTAATTAGTATTTGCATAGAATTTGAACTTGAATGTAATTTAAAATAGATATAAGTGGAACCCAAATGAGACTAGACCCTCAAAGGTCAAAGGTGCTAGGAACCTTTATAGGCCAGTAACCTATGAAGAAATTTTAGAGACTATCACTTGTTCAAATGATGGCATGGGGGTTCCTGCAATAAAAGACTTGAGAAGGGTGAGTGCTAGCTTTGGCTTATGCAAAGGCACCTTATGCCCAGCTCCTCTGACCGCTACAAAAGTTAACCCATCGTACTTTTGTGTCCATCCTCCAACCTGTTGTCATATAATGGGCTGAAAATTAGTATATCATGATGCACATCCACTTATATAAACCAAAAAACAAGCAACTCGCTCATACTTATCATGTGAGAGGCGGTAAAATGGATGGGTTAATGGGTTAAAATAGGTCATTTTTGGTACTGAGTTGGGTAGATTCGGGTCGACTGATTATACTTTGCTTTTCCATATCTTTTTAAATAAAAGTTTGTCAAATAGGAATACAAAACTTTATATGAATTGAATAATATTCATTTTTCAACGAATTGAATTAGGTAGCTGTATGTCTGTCTACACATACACATACTCTGGACAACTTTCGACCCACCTTCTTTTTTATCCAAGTTTATCTTGCTAAATCTGTTTGACCTCTAGTGGACCAACCAAAATTGTCACCTTTAGTAGGTCAACAGGGGACCAACGCCATAATTTTTTCTAGCTGATTTACCTGGCCATCTTCGTACCATGCACGCCATGGGCTGATTGTCGTAAGGTTGAGAGCATTTATGGTGTTACGTGTAGAAGTAACTGGAATCACCCCATCCGTATCACCACTGTGACAATTTAAAATCTTTACACAATAAGAACAAAAAATAGGTGGCATCTTTTTCTGAAAATTAAGGCAGAAATATGAAGAATGACCTAAACATCCAAATTTGAAGTCCTGCACTTATAAGTTCATGATACACATCAAGCACGGACAGAGGTGAATCCTGCCAGGACATCTCTATAAAGTCGCTGAACAACAGTGAACAACAGAGTTAAGTTGTTAATGATCACAAAATATTATCTCAATATGTTACTTTTAAGATAGGATCATTTTTTGGAGAATTAGTGGTTATCGATGTAGTTGTGGATATATCTTGATTTTTGAGGTCGAACAGCCTAAATGTCGACGACTTAATTCATATGAATCACATACTTATGATAACCATGTCATGGTCTGCAAAATATATCATGGTCAGAAAAATGCTGGCGGTATAACTGAAGATGAAATACATGTCACATTAGTAGTTTAATGGCATGTTACACCCGAAACCTTAACTATGAGTGAGTTACGTTTTTGAGTAATTGTATTTGATATGTTCTAAAAAAACACCCATCATAGTTAGAAAATTTCACACGAAAAGCGTATATGAAGATTTGTAGCGATTATAGTCGTTAACTTAGAAAAACCATTTTGCTTGCCAAAATATCGAGTTCTGAATGTACAAGACATTGCGGGAATTTCAGAGTACAGTGTATTTGTTAATAGAAAGGGAATATTGCAATTTTCTTCCCTTTACCTGTCAGGCTCTCATGAAAACAGTAACTTTTTGACTAAACTGATATCTTAATGGAACTATGCAAGTGTTTTGATTATTAACCAAATGACTGTCCCTTTAATAGTTAAAGTACATGATAAAAGATTCTTGATTAAGGAAGAATTAACAGGATCAATAATGTGTAATGATGACAATGTTCAAAGAAACTGTAGTTAGTATACATAAAGCTACCTATATCTTCTTCATATTATGGTTGGTTCAGCTTGTTCTATTCGATATGGGAAGGAAAAGAACCCAACTCGGTATAATAAAAATTTCCGTCCCTATTATGTAATTGCATCTTTGTTTCTAATCATACACCAACTTAATAGTGTTTAAGAAATCCAATATCAAATGACCAAGTTAACTAGGACCATAGCATGCAAGTAATACCTGCAGACTTCCCAACTTCTTGACGTGTTACTGTGATAAACATGAAGAGCTTCCTGAACCTCGGGTAAATTGAAGTAAATGGCAGAGTGTTGTTCGGTACAAGGATCGTAACTCCGCCCAATATACCCAAGCTTCTGTCATACAACAGATATTCCATTATTTATATATATAATTAAGGAGTACTAATACATTTTCTTGTGTATTGAATTGGAAAAAAGACACTTCTTTTAGTTACCAAGACATTTCAATTACTATTATTATTTTTGTGTTTGGCTAATTCTCAGCAAGTATAACTTGTAGATCAGTAGATGTCGTTGGTATTTTTATCTGCAGGAGTGCAGGACTCCATATTCAATAGACGTAAATATTAGGTTAAAGGGTTTTACCCCGGTAAAACTGACGTAAATATTATATGCATCCAGAAGAAGCAGATGCAGAGATATAAATAAGATCACATTTAACATGTATGCTATCGATTTTTTACCAGTCAGCAACTCCAGAAGATAAACAAATATTTAAGATATCTAATGCTGAAATAAGAATTTATACCATCTTTATCCCAAAAGTAAATGCTAAGATTGGACCCTTACAGAAAAAAAGAAGCAAATCGATTATGGGCAAGTTATCCAAACTAACCAAAATGGTTGTGGGTTCAAGTCCTGCGTAGGGCGTGTGAGATAGAATTGTGGTGTATTTATTGTGAGATAGTAAGTTGCCTTTCGAAAAGATTTTTTTACGCAAACTAACTGTTTAGTGATCTCCGATCTCTTTACTTTTAATCTCTCTTGAAAACTATAAAATTTCTGATATTTTGCAAAATTTCTAAGAAGATATAACTTCTTATTTACAAATACTATCAATATGAACA